>JAIKVG010000893.1:0-10652 GCA_024679175.1 Phytophthora cajani
GAGCGCCAGGATCACGCTCTCCTGCAGCATCTTGATCTCTTTACCAGTGACTCACGATCCCCAAAGCCAAAAGTTACCTTTTCTCTGTTCGAACCTTGGGTGTCAACAACACGCGACATGACGAACATCACGAAAAACCTCAACATTTCCAGTGTTTTATACTTTACCTAAATCGCGTAATAAAACACAAAACAAAATAAATAATCGAAACGATTTTGTTAAACGCCTCGCGACCACCAGTATCCAATCGCGGTCACCATGGTGGACATGGAGCCTCCCGCGTCGGCGCCAGACGCCACGCCCAGCGATGCAACTGCTTCGACCTTCACTGCCAATGCGTCTGCTACGTCTCCTGCAATTGTGATGTCTTCAAGCGCTCTGGAAGCCTCGCAAACATCCGATATCGAGTCCATCCAGGTGCCCAAATCCGCCCCAAGGGGCGATGTGAACGACCCCGCCACGTACAAGCGCAGCCAGGACCCGGACTGGAAGAACACGGGGCTGGACGACATCTACTCCACGTGGGACAAGCTGGTGCCCGTGGAGGAGCTGCCCAAATTCGAGGAAATGGGTCTCTTCCTAGTGGAGCACGACCCCCAAACCGCTCGCGAGCTGGAGAAGGCGTTCGTGCTGCTGCGCCGCAAGTTCAAGTGCCTGCCCAAGAAGTCCCAGATGAAGTTCGTTCTGGGTCTTTTGGTGCAGAAGGGCGAGGCGCCCAAGGGCCTGGCGCTCGAGAAGCTGCTGGTCAAGAAGGCCCAGAAGAGTCAGTCGGGCGTGCTGGTCGTCACGGTGCTCACCAGTCCGTACCCGGAGGTGGGCGGCAAGAAACAGCGCTTCAGCTGTCAGTGGAACTGCTACTACTGCCCCAACGAGCCGGACCAGCCCAGAAGCTACCTGCACGACGAGCCCAGTGTGCTGCGTGCCAACCGGAACGACTTTGACCCCGTATTGCAGTTCTGCGATCGGTGCGTGACGCTGGCGATGAACGGACACCCCGTGGACAAGATTGAGTTGCTGGTGCTGGGAGGAACGTGGGCGTCCTACCCCGTGGAGTACCAGGAGACCTTCATCCGCGATTTGTTCTACGCGGCGAACACGTTCTTCGACAGAGAGAAGCGCGAGCGCCACAGTCTGGACGAGGAGAAGCTGGAGAACGAGACCGCGGCGGTGAAGATCATTGGTATCACGTTGGAGACCCGACCGGATTGCATCACGCCGGAAGAGCTGCGTCGCTTCCGCCGCTATGGATGTACGCGAGTTCAGCTGGGCATTCAGCACACAGACGACGCCATCTTGAAGAAGATCAACCGCGGCTGCACTTCTGCAGATGCGGTTCGTGCGCTGAAGCTGCTGCGTGACTGCTGCTACAAGACCGACATCCACCTGATGCCTAATCTTCCCGGCAGCGACCCGGAGAAGGACCGTGCTATGTTTGACTACGTGCTGCACTCGCCGGACCTGCAGGCCGACCAGTGGAAGATCTACCCGTGCGAGATCACGCCCTGGACTGTGATCAAGAAGTGGTACGACGAAGGGAGCTACGTGCCGTACTCGGACGACAAGCTCATCGACCTGCTGATGGACGTGAAGGCCCAAGTGCACCCTTGGATCCGACTCAACCGCGTGATCCGCGATATCCCCAGCCAGTACATTCTGGGAGGCATGGACGAACCCAACCTGCGTCAGGTTATCTGCAACAAGATGATCGCGCGTGGCACGCCGTGCAAGTGCATCCGGTGCCGTGAGGTGAAGACTGACGATGCTGCAATCGCCTCGGCTGAGTGTGTTATTCGCGAGTACGAGGCCAACGAAGGAGACGAGTACTTCATTAGCTTCGAGACTCCGGACCGCTCCAAGATTTGCGGTTTTGCTCGGCTTCGTCTCTCTCAGTCCGCTGGTGGCGGTGTGTTTCCTGAGCTGGAGGGTGCCGCGTTGATCCGTGAGCTCCACGTGTACGGTCAGTTGGTAGCTGCGATCGCCAAGTCCAAGAAGACTGCAGTCGATGCTGACGCAGAGGGCTCGCACGCTCAGCACACAGGCTTCGGTACGCAGTTGATGATGAAGGCGGAGGAGATTGCTCGCGCGCACGGGTACAAGAAGATGGCTGTGATCGCTGGCGTGGGTGTTCGCAACTTCTACCGGCGGTTGGGCTTCGAAGTGGAAGGCGAGGGCGAGCTGATGATCAAGCACTTGAAGGAACTGCCTGCGCCCAGCGTCTGGTCCAAGGTGAACGCGTTCGTCTCGGACAACATCGGTAAGGAGCTGACGCCCGGTCAGCTAGGTACGATTGCAGTCGCTGGCACAGTTGTCCTTAGTGCATTGACTGCAGTCGTGATCCGAAGAAGGTAATCGTGATCTATAACTTCTCAAGATATCGATAGCAGCAAATAAACTCTCTGTTTGCAATGGATAGTCTGCAAGCTTGATCATCCTTCATGTAAAGTTAGAATCTTTCAAATTTCTTGCTGAAGCTGGGCTGATGCGCTTGATTTTTCGACCTGCAACGATACCGCGTTCGCCCCAGGCGACCCATACAGCTCCACTTTTTCGACCTGCAACGATACCGCGTTCGCCCCAGGCGACCCATACAGCTCCACTTGGCGCGTAAGCAACCCCAAGGCTGGCTGAAGAGTGAGCTCACGTTGGAACTTCTGAAAAGCGGGATTACCATATTGACAAGGATTACGTGGTTATGGATCCGTTCGCGAAGTTGTCTGATTACTTTGAGCCCGATGTCGACCTCGGCGAGCGAGTTGCTCACGTGCTAGTGGAGCTAGTAGCTACCGACATGGGTGGATTTGGCTGATTTCAGCAGCGGGGACGCAGTTGATTTCGACACAGTGCTGGAAAACGTGGTGGATGAGCTCAAGAACACGCTGGCCAGTATGCGTGAGGCATTTTTGACTGCTGTAGCTCACCGTGCAGTCCATAGACGTTCAACTTTTAGAGGTGCAAGTCTGGATGAGTGATGTCTGCTGGTTTGGTCAGGAACCGGGAGGACGAGCGCATGCTGGAGTGCCCCTATCTTCTGTACGTGATGCTTGCTTCGTACAAAGTTCCCTGGGACGAGATGGAAGCATTTCCAGTGTTTTTACGGGAGCCTCGATTTTATTTCCTTCGCGTGGTGAATTCGATGGTTTTTGCCCCAGATTCGACAGTGACAAAGATGCGACAAAGATATCCTCCACGGCGCTCGGTTTGACTCTGGATGCGAGCCGCGTGTGAACGAGGTGCCGCGTCCGTTTGCGTTAGCTCCAGAACGAGTGGATACAACTAAGTGCCCCTGCTGTTTCGATTGTGATAATCCAGGAATTCTGTTCCACCGCGGGACGAAGATACTACTGCGAAAAAGCACTCTCATGAAGTTTACCGATAGATGTGGGGCCTAACGATCTCCTTGTGCTCCATTGCACCGGAATGGTCTTGCCAGGCATCTCTGGATCGGTGCTGCGAAATTGTGGGATCGTCGACCAGAGTTGCTGGGAAAGCTAGATGTAGTACGGCCCTCTTGCCACAAGGGTGTCGTTTTCGACGAAACCTCGTAATTCCGGCTCTGAGGTGCATTTGAAGGAGTCGGTGTGAAACGTTGTGTAGCTGCAGTATCACGGAAGCGCTGAAAAAAAGGCAAGTTTGCCAGCTTCGGCGATGCAGCGACATGGACGAACGTACCGTTGCATGTGCTGAAAAGGTTCCGATCGAACCTGGACTTGGGCAGTTGACTGCGAAAAGTGAATGCAGTGTGGTTTTCAAGTACCTGTATCTGAATTTGCCGATTGAAAAGTTTCCTTCAGCTGCTGGAGACGCCAAGAGGACGAATCGATCTTTTCCAGGCCTGACACTCGATCCAGTAATTCCTTGCGCGCAAGATGTGGCGCGTTAACGTGTAAACCATGATACTCCAGCTGGACCAGAGGGAAAACGTTTGTCTGCCTTGGAACTACCTTCACAATAAGCGCGTGGTTTTCATCGAGTCCGAGACAGTCCATTTTAGTCGACAGATCGAGAGGAACATCACTTTCTTGAGACTCGTAAACTGCACTTGGCTCCAGTAAATACTGCCAAGGTATTGGGGCACACGGCGAAGACTCCTTCTACAAAGTCGTCAAGGGTATCAACGCCATCCGCTAAGAGAACACGATCCATCCCACTTCCTATGTGGAACCATACTTTTCGCTCCTCCATCGCTGCAAATTCTTCGTAGTTTTGCGTAAAATAACAAGATCTGGCGTAAATTACCCGCCGACATCGAAATGTGAAGTTGTACATGTAATAGTTGCAAAACCTAAATTCTCTCTTACCTCTTCAACACTTCACTATACTGGACCCAAGGGCGCCCTGTCCGCCTTTCACAGAGCAGGAGATGCAAGCTCACTCAAGGAGCTCTGCCAATTGGTTCCGTTGACGTTTTTTTTTTTCAGTAGCCGTTCGGTGTCCTGGAGGGCCAAGCCGGTTGAGCTGCTACTCACCGTCGACAGGAACACGCCACCGTGGTTAGATATTTCATTGAAGTTGCAGCACTGATAAATTTATGGGTTTTCGTTGCTGTACAATACTGCATCGAAACTCTCAAATAGCACTGTTCGTCGTCGATGAAGCAGTCTGCTCGATGAATTCAATCGGGATCCAATATTTTGCTGATAACAGATGAACATGGTCATGCATCTCTTTGAGAAGAATGTTTCGCCTACCGGTCCGCAATCTGGGATTTGTGTAATAAACAAAGTCCTTCCAGGAGATGGCACACCGGAACCGGTGAAGAAAGTGCAGAAACTGTCGACTCGTGTCTGAGCGGCGTACATGTAGTAGGCTGTGGCCGGTCTCATCGCCACAAGCTGAAACACTCGGCATTGCCATAAGGATTGTCGCTCAATTTTGTTTGAGGCAGTAGGAAGTTGGATCGACAAAAAGCTGATAAGTTTTGTTTTCCTGTTAGCATGACTTAACATCAACCAATCGAAACCTGACTCTGCCTGTCATGAACGCTTGCCCCCCCCCCCCCCCCCCCCCCTCTGCTCAGACGTTTTCAACTACCGAGGCATGACGCGTCGGCAAGCCTTCCCTTTACCATCGCGCTGTCGTCCCCCACGATGCTGCTTCGCATCAAGTAGCACCCCCCGCATGATGGACTCGAGTCCTCGGCCAAGACGTCCTTAACGAATTGAAAACCGTTGGCTGGGTATTGCAGAGATAGCGTTGCCACCTCAAAATCCGCTGTAAACCAGAAGAACAGCCAGACCGCATTCAAGTCCGTCAAAAGACCTACGGGGATGTGCCGCGTGCCGCTCTTGAAATCGGCCGCAATCAGCTCCAAAAACATTCGCCGCCGATAATTTTCCAAATTCGGTATCACATCTTTCCTCACGTCGATGACAACCCGAAGCCCAGCAAACTCGTCCTTCTCCTGCTGCGCGAAGCGATCGATAATGACCATGTCGGTTGTCCCCATCACGGCGAACGGCATTCTGGAGGTATCATCCATCGCCAGGAAGTTTTCGTTCATCACCGTGTCCTTTAGATAAAATTCTTGTGATCCATCTCGCACAAAAACGTCAGCTAGGTGCTTCTCCATGTACTTCATACATTGCGCTCGTTCACCCGAGTCCATGGCGTCTTGTCCAGTCCATTGAAAGCCGTTCACCGACACATTCGGCTCTTCTTCAATCTCGATCAGCTTTGTCGATAGGTCCCAAGTCGGTTTCAGCTCATCGATTTTCGGCGGCAGATTGTCGGAGATGACGCACACGCCGCGTTCCCCTTGCATTCCCATCAGGATGTCTAAAGTCTGCAGTAGCGTGGGCCCGTTCTGGTACCTGTGAGGAGTTAACGATTCAGGGGCCACCACAAGCACGTGGACTAGCCCGTCACCCTTTTCAACCTCCTCAGCACTGACCTGGACCACGTCGGCATGGCCCAGCCCAGCGCACTCTAGTGTCGTGTTGTCACACTCCAAGCGCGTAAGCCGAGTGCCTTTATATTCCAACCCAGGGACGTAATATTTGACGTCACGTATCTGCTTGGCACTGAGCCACTTGCCGTCGACTTTCGCGAGGTACAGATCAAACATCGCGCCTTCGCACCATTGCCCCACTCCCGTAGCAACGTTCACCGCGTCCTTGAACCGGATAAGCCTCTCGTTCTCCCCCACCTCGACCGAAACCGTCGAGTGCAGGTCGCGCGATAGTCTCCAGCACACCTGGACCATTTTGCTTCTCGCTAGATTTGATGGTTGCGGACCCTTGTTCTTGCTCGCCATTTCATGAAAGCTACAATTTTTTTTCGTTTTCGTTAAAAAAATACTTGAAGTAAGATAACTTGACTTTATGATGTACAATACAGATAGCTGGGTAACATGCTTGTTTTTTAAGCGAACACGCATTTGAAAAAAAAGAAAGAATGCTGTTACGAATAGAGGTCCCAGTGGCCGTTTCTGCAATCGCTCTTGCGTTGTAAAAAAATATTAGAAGTATCAGCATAAGATGATGGCACGCGGGGTGGCACCCATACAAAAAATGCCAATGTGCGGAAGGCGTCTTCGTTGTGTGCCCCAACACCCTGGTTGGTAATATGTCGGAACCAAATGCGGATTGACTGGTGTTCCTCTGAATTTATCTAGTAGAGTTATGTTCTTGGAATTGATGAAGACCACACGCATATCGTGAAGGTTGGTCCAAGGCAGACAAACCTGCTCCGACCGATTCAGGTGGAACATTATGTTTTAAAACCGTGCAGTTTCGAACCCGGATTCGTTGCGCGAACTCATCGTCAATGTAATTGGAGGGATGAGCGCGTCTGCGCTTCAAGAGTCAGCTCTTGGTAGTAATGGCTTTCCGGACGAATATACTTTTCAGAGGGACTGGCTGTGAATACGTCGTCTACCTCCGGAGCTATGCCACATTTGACCTGCATCATCAACAAACGAGAATCGCCAAATGGGATTCTCTTTTTTTTTATAATAATGTTGAGGTGTATTGAGTTACTGGCTTACTCCGAACGTCTAATACCCCAAGTAAATTGGATTCTTGAGCCTATTCAGAAAAAAATGATCTTAATCCTGCTGCCTGTGCTCCCAGGGGTTCGATATGGTAAGGGGCGCCCGCACTGAACCTTCGTGATTCGTTCCAGATGGACAGTACGCAGCACTTCATATGTCCTTCTTGAATTCCGAGGCAACACGTGCAAATGTGCGTAAAATATTAAAAAAAAGTATTTTATGGTACATAAATTACCCGCAGGCATCTAAGTAAGAAAGATAAATAAGTTGCAGTTGAAGTGCACTATTTTTTATTTCTTACCTTCACCATTTGGTTTTACTATACTGGACCCATAATGAATTATTATTTTTGCGGTTCGCCGTCCACCCTGGCGTTCGTTTAGAACTCACTATGGTTTGGGCCCGGTGGCCGGCGGGGTGCGGCAGCAAGTGCATACTGGGGCCGAGTCTATTTCCTTTGTGGCAAATTCAACATTTATTTGTTCATTCGGTGACAACACGTCTTACAAGACTAGAATTCAACACTTACAGACACGTCGTGATCATTACCAGAATTCCAGAAAAAAAGTTGCCGAAGCAACTCAAAACCTAAAAACCACCATGACGCTGCGTCAATGGACCGAGGAGCTGGACGAGCTCCTGCTGGACGTGGCCGGCCGCTTCGCCACTTGGTCCGAGCGAGCGCAGGAGTTCGTCAATGTCCTTGAGCGTCGCGACTTCACGCGGGCACCCAGTCCGCCCTTCACAGCGCAAGAGATGCAGAGCCACTTCAAGGAGCTCTGCGAATCCGTTCCGATTGAAGTTTCCAGCAGCCGCGCCGTGTCCTGGAGCGCCAAGCGGGTTGAGCTGCTGTTCGCAGTCGACAAGAACACACGGGGCGAGTCGTACGAGGTCAAGACGGTGTTGTTCAACCACGCAATCAAGGAAAAAGGGTGGACGTTCACGGCGTCGCTGGAACACGTCAAGAAGAAGCTCCTGGCGGCTACTAATAGGAGGGGGTTGAATGCTACGGTTCTGTCGGTACTGCCAGTGTCGTCAAGGGTGACTAAGACCGTGGAGGCCAACCCAATCAGTACGAAGCGCACGAGACAACAAATCGACGCTCGTGACCAGAACCCCAAGCAGCAGAAAGTTGGGAACGGCGTTGCTGTTGCACGCGCTGCTAATTCAAGTGTTGCTGCAAGCAGTAATATTGCTACTGCTGCAGTGGCGGTTGGTGGTGGTAATTTTCTGGGTGAGAGCCAAGACGAGGACTTCAGTTTCTCCATGGACGAATTCAGCGGTGCTGAGAGCGATAAAGAGAACGAGGGCGGTTGTAATGGCAACACTGCTGCGCAAGGGAGAAAAGGTGGAGCTACTGGTGCTTCTTGCGTCGTGACAAGTACGGTTCATGCTGGTGCTATCAGCTTAAAGTCTGCTCCTACTGCCGCCATGACTTCGTATCGTGGTGACGACGAAGGTGGTTCAGACGAGCTTTCAACTGATGAAACATCCGACGGTACACAGGAGCAGGAAACGTCCGCTGATGCTGAGAAGGCTGCGCGTGCGAGTCATGCAAAAACTGGAGATGGCGCCGGGCCCGATGTTCCGACGGAAAGGGAGGGTGATGTCGTGGAGCCCGGGGCTTCTGGATTGGGCAATATGGCTGATTACCTGCGCTCGCTGGTGAACAACAAGCTGATGAGCGACGTGACATTCCTAGGTATGGTTTTATTTTTTATGTGAGGGTCCGAGAATGGAATTGACTGTGTTGTTCCTTTTGTCAGTTGAAGGAAGTGAGGTGTTTGCTCACAGGTGCATTTGCATGCGCTGCGACTACTTCAAGACCACACTTGCTGACGAGGTAAATAAAATGTTACCCAATGTATCTAGTCGACGGAAATACTGACAAAAATCTACGGAAACTGCAGATCGTCGACAACAACGTTAACCGCGTGGAGATCTCAGGAGTAAGCAGAAGGTCCTTCTTGTCCGTGCTCGAGTATATCTACACAGACTCTCTCGACGTCTCTGAAGACATGGTTATCGAAATGTTTACGACCGCGGACCGTGTAAGTTTCTTGAGACAGTGATGTGATACTGAAGTACCAGTACTTATAACGTTATGAGTTTTTGGTGTTGCACAGTTTGGCATCGAAACTCTCAAGCAGCACTGCTCGCGGCGATTGATGAAGTCGGTGGGGGTCCACAACGTTGCGGATATTTTGCTGATAGCTGACGAACTCGGCCATGCGTCACTTCGAGACGAGTGTTTCGCCTACACGCTTCGCAATCTGGAAGCTGTGTCGAAAACGAAGTCCTTCCAGGAGATGGCGCACAGGAACCCCAACATGATGGTGAAGATTGTGCAGGAACTGTCGGCTCGCACCTGAGCGGCGTAGTACACTGTAGGCTGCCAGCTTTAAATTTTGGTCGGAGAGAGCTCTGGCAGGCTGAACAGCTCCACGCACCGAATCTGGAATCATTCAATGAGTATTATTACTGGGGCAAGTTGCACGAACACACATCATAATTCATCAACATCAGACAATGTTCGTCCCAACAAGCTCACCGCGTATCATTAGAAGACGCTCATCACTTGACAGTAAACCGGCTTGAGCAAAATGTCACAAGAGCACGCTATCACTCGCCAACACAATGCATCAACGACTGCGTCCTCGCGACTGTTTCAAGGTTGTACAGCAGGTAGGAAAAGCATTCGCCTCGCAGCAACCCATCGTCGTGATCAGCAGCTACCAGAATATCTCCAGGACTTTGTCGATATCCACAAATGCCTTCAGAATCCGAGAACACTGTGCTGTACAGCACAACTCGTCCATAGCCCGGTGCAACCTTGAAGAAGACGAATAAAACTAAGCAATGTGAACGAAGAACGCCATCTTCTGCGCAACCCAGACCATGAGTTCCGGGTTGCTGCGCGCCATTTCCATGAACCCATGCGTTTCCGAGACGGCAGTGGGATAGCGAAGTATGTAGGACAAACATTCGCTTCCTAGTGATTCATCGTCGTGCTCAGCAGCTACCAGCAACTTTTCCGCAACGTCTTCGATGCCGATCGACGCCATCAGTCTTTGAGAGCATACGCCTTTAAGGCTATCAATTCCATACTGTACACGCACAACAAAACAATGGATCAAACAGTGAAAACCATCGTCAGCGTGGAAGTATTACTTACACGGCTCGCTGCGACAAATAGCTCCAGTATGTCATCCTCCGAGACGTCGACGCAGTCCGTGTACACATAACGCATGATGGTGACGAAAGTCTTCCGACTCACGTCCGTGATCTCGATATCCTGCGAGTTGCCGTCCTGCAGTTGCATGTACACACATGGCAGACGTCAAGTCCTGCCAGTTTTTCATTCAAGCATACGTCCAAAACAAAATTCCAACCTTTCTCTGCTCGGAAAATAACGCATGAAGCTTGCTGTAGCGCGCACAGATACTCCTGTAAACGCATCATGGTGACGAAAGTCTTCCGACTCACGTCCGTGATCTCGATATCCTGCGAGTTGCCGTCCTACAGTTGCATGTACACACACGTGGCCGATGTCAGTCCTGCCAGTTTTTCATTCAAGCATACATCCAAAACAAAATTTCAACCTTTCTCTGCTCGGAAAATAACGCATGAAGCTTGCTGTAGCGCGCACAGATACTCCTGT
>JAIKVG010000894.1:0-10649 GCA_024679175.1 Phytophthora cajani
AGCTCGAGATGCCGGACATCGTCACGACCTTCCACCGGCTGCGCAACATCAAGATCTACAACACGACCATCCTCGAGTGGGGCGAGTCGGCCGCCATCACCAGCACGAACCACCCGGCCATGGCCTCGCTGCTGGTCGTGCGCGTCAATATGACGGACGGCCTGCTGCCTATGGGCTTCCAGTCGGCCGACTTCCCGCAAACGCTGTACGACTTTGAGTTCTGCGTGACGAACCTGCGCACGCTGCCGGACGACTTGGACACCAAGTGGCCGCTGTACTCGATTATCCAACTCGAGTACGGCCAATTCGACGTGGTGCCTCCCGTTTTGACTCGTCTTGAGCCTCTGTACTTGATGTTGGACGGGAACCCGCTGCGAGAAGTCCCTCCTGAGGTGTTTGAGGTGCAGGGAATGATCTTCCTCAGTCTCAGCAACATGAAGCTCGCAGGACGGGAACCCGCTGCGAGAAGTCCCTCCTGAGGTGTTTGAGGTGCAGGGAATGATCTTCCTCAGTCTCAGCAACATGAAGCTCGCTGAGCTTCCAAGGAACGTGACGAACCTGTCGGCACAACTGTCTTGGGTTACGATCGGCAACACGGAGATCTCCTTCTTCTGGGATTGGGCAGATCCGCTCGTTATGAGGATGCAGACCCGGTCATATCCGTGGGTTGCTGGTCCTACTCCGTACTGCGACGACCTGGCCAAGATCGAGAACGGGACGGCTACGACTTTCAGAGTCCCCTTGTTGCCGGAATACTCACAGACGCTGATGGACCCCTCCGAGGAGAATCGTCCTGTATTACGACTTGGAGTGCTGTGTGATAGTACTCTACCATACCGGGGTCTATATTACCCTCTTGGCATTGAAGACGGTATGAGCGCTATCAGCATCCCGCCCGCTCTACCTCTCCAAGTATAGTCATAGGGAGAATAGTACTCGTACTTGAAGACAAGCGAGCTATGTGAAATTGGCCAACTGGATTTGTTGGAGTTATGGGAACCAACACGGGGTAAACATGACGATCGCGGCCCGAGATCGACGCCCATATACAGCACGTTCGGGTTCCACACGTACAGTTCGAGCTTGGAGGGGCACGCCAATGCAAAATCATGCACAGCAGCCCAATTGCAGAGGTCGACACAGCAAGTGCTATGCTTGATCCCCAGCACAGAGGGTCTCGCGCGGAGCTCTTTAGCCGAAAGGTGACCATGGTTGGGTGAGGATGAGGGGTGTAGTCCGTGACGAGATGAAGGGTAAAATTCTGGATGAAGGGGCCAAGCTGCACCACCGTCTATTAATAATGTACACACGGGTTGAAAACAAAATAATATCAACACAATAGTTATGGCGTTTTTAGCATGGAATAATTTATTATTGCTTTAGGTGCTAACGGAAAATTGTCCCACATACAATTCACTAACGTTAAGCTTATTTTGAAATTCCGGTATATATTTATTGCCAGTAATTGTGAGAAATACTTTATTATTGGCTTACCATGTATTGCAATGATATTCCAAAACCAAAATACAATATAATATTTTATTTTCTGACCTCTGAGTGGTACATGCATCGCCATACGCTCACGTCGTTCGTATCCCCCCCCCCCCCCCCCCCCCCCAAATTGGTTTCCACGTCCTCATCCTTGGCGGTGCATCCAGCGCGCGGCCATTCCGGTCCTCGGCAGTCAGATGCAGTGCGGTCAGCATCATCACGACACCACCACCCTCGTCCTTGGTGGCCCAGGTAGCGCGTCCAGCAGATGTGCTGCTGCTGTGGCAGTAGTCCGGCTAGTAGTCCGGCTTGAGGTCGTATGTTCATACACCTGTTGTTTCTGCATTTGCCGACTACATTCATGGGTATCCTGGTATTCGTAGATGAACGAAAAAACCTACACTACATGTAGTAGGTCGCTTGCTAATGTCGGATTTCCAAAGCGTCGAGAGCAAGAAAGCTGGGGGAATACCATATCACTAAAGGTAGCAAATATCATAGAGTGGAGATAACAGTGGAGATAACCTCCAAGTTGTGTAGCCCCTATGAAAACATTGTTATCTCCCCAAGAAGTGACATGTCATTACTTTTTCCTAATCGAGCTACCGGGTGGTGCTGTTTTTCGCGTGGAGATCTCTATCCCGTAAATCAAACAATTGATTTCCAAGCAAACAGGTTTTTCGCGCTGTTATTTTGTATTTAGCTGTGAACACACCGAGTTTCTCAGCGGGACCACCTGGTGAGCAAATATCATCCAATATTTATTGAAGTCAGTAGCGACCAACATGGCAAGCGTTCTATCATTAGGAGTTGGACTCCTCGTCCTCGTCCAGGAGTCTGCGTCCATGTAGTCCGCTGCCTCAGTCCATCATTATTCAAAACGACAATGACTGTCAGCACCGAACCCGTTTTCGTCCTCTCCCCAGGCGCCTGGCACGGACCCGAATGCTTCCAGCTCGTGCTGGAAAAGCTGAACGCTTTGGGTCGCGAGACGCGCACCGTGACGTACCCGTCCGTCGGCGCTGAGCCCCCCACCAAGGGCGTTTTCGACGATGCCGCCGCCGTTCGCGCCGTGGTGGAGCCCCTCGTAAACGAGGGCCGCCAGGTCATCCTGGTCGGCCACTCGTACGGAGGCTTTGTCATTAGCGAGGCCTCCAAGGGCCTTGGCTACAAGCAGCGCAAGGCCGACGGCAAGGAGGGCGGCATCGTGCTCCTGGTCTACCTCGCCGCCTTTGTCCTCCCAAAGGGTCAGAGCGTCCTCAAGATGATCGGCGGCAACCCGCTGCCGTGGATGGACGTCCAGGTGAGTTCCCCCGTATTAATACGCTGCGATACCAATGATAAGCCTACTGACGATTAAATCAACCAGGGCGAGCGCGTCTTCGCCCTCACCCCCGAGGAGATCTTCTACCACGACGTGCCCGAGAACCTCACCAAGGCCTATATCGCCAAGCTAAAACACCAGACCGCCCAGGTCTTCCGCGACGAAGCCACCTACCAGCCGTGGGAGGACATCGAGTGCATGTACTACTTCTGCGAGGACGACCGTGCCCTGCTGCCTTTCATCCAGAAGGAGATGGCCAAGGCGTTCGGCCCGAACGCCATCACCTGGAGCTCCAAGGGCTCCCACTCGCCCTTCCTCACCGAGCCGGACTACGTGGTCGAGGGTTTGCTGCACGGTGCCAAGGAGATCCAGGACCGAATCTAAGATCGAGAAAACGAACTAGAGGACTTTTAACGCGCTTAAGTGTTTCAGTAGAAATTTACATCATGCTTTAGAACAATTAAGTCTTGAGAAACAGCCACGCACGGAGGAGGCCGCTTCGCCTCAATTAGCAAAGGATCAGTTTATTACGTTGTCGACGACAACTTGTCGTCGTCTCAATAATGGCGCGCGTTCGAGCTTCCGTCACCGCCGCCATCTCTTCGATTCCACCTTCAGATATTTTTACGACACAAAAAGTGCCGATAGCGACGTCGCTTCAGGTGATAAGAACATTTGGTACAAGCGACTATGTTCTGTAGCAGAAGATGTGAATGTTGAATATTTGCGCCGTGCATTGCCGAAGTTCATCAGTTAAAAGGCCAGGTTGTTTGGTACAAGCCACTATGTTCTGTAGCAGCAGATGTGAATGTTGAATATTTGCGCCGTGCATTGCCGAAGTTCATCAGTTAAAAGGCCAGGTTGCCCCAATTTGCTCTACGCCGTGAAGTGACGAGCAAAACAGAGGCGGGAGACCACTGTCCTTGCGATACTGAATGAATTCAACGACAAAGGGTTTACGTGACGTAGCAGGTTCTGAAGCAAGTTTGTTTTCATCAAGATTTTTTTGGTCACTCAACCATACGTACTCGTTTGGGCAATTGGCATTGAAGACGCATCTAACCCACTCTCCCGATCCAAGTATAGCTGTCTCCGTCCGAGCCGTTGGGGGTATAGTACTCATACTTGTCGTACGGACAAGAAAGCGATGCGATCGGCAACACCAGAATCCGACACGCCGCATCTAGCTATCGGTAGTACAGTAATACCAGCAAACGCTCATTCCAGTCCTAGTCCAATGCCGGAGACGACTTCCTCGGAGTTTGTGCGGCTCTCTCGCGGGTCTTTCGCCGTGTGGTGGGGTCTCATCCTGGCTGTTCACGTGGTCACGGGCGCCTACAATGCGTTGTACGCCTACTGCTACCGGAAACTGCAGTACTCGTTCTTGAACCTGTTCCTTGATGCCTTGCAGATCGGCATGCCGCCACCGTATCATCCTACCATCGCCATTGTCCACGCTACAATGTCCGCTATGCACGCTGCGTGTGCCTTGCTAATGGTCGCAGGCTCATTGTGGCAGCGATCGCTATGCTTTACCCCGTGGTCTTCTTCATCGAATGCCGGGCAGCAGAAAACAAACAGTGGGAAGGAGGGCATTCTACATCGACTCTACTCGATGATGGTGGATCGACGCGGTCTTTGTGGAGTTAACGGAGTACATTTCCACCTGGTGGTTGTCTGTCGGGAGATCGTCGAGACGGCCTTGCAGACTCTGCAAGCGTACCGAATGAGCGCTCTACTACCGCGGATTCTGCTCAATCGCTTCTACGTCGTTCTACTCACAGTCAACTGCTTGTCGTCCGTCATCCTTTACTCGAAAATCTTCCGCGGCAACGAGGCGCAACGGCGCTTCGCCTGCATCGTGCTGGACTGCGCGTTGGATCTGATGGCGTGTATGGGCGTCGAGTTACTCATTGTGATGAGCTACGCGAGCCAATACGACCGAAAGCTCGAGGGGTTCAACTACCTCATATGGTATGACGACGAATGGGTGGCGCGTGCTCTCAACGAGTTCAAGATGGTGCTCGTCGTCTCCTGGTCGGACCTCGCCAGCCGAGCCATTTTCTCGCTGGGTCTGATCCTCGCAACCACAAACATGAAGGAGCTCATGGGACGCTCCCCCAATACCGTCAGATCGACTCACTCGACCGCCGCTATAGTACCAGAACCACTACCATCCCGTCGCACGAGCAGCTATCGAGATGATGCAACGATCAGATCGCGGTGGGAGCGGGCCATTGTGCGTACAGCTCACGCGTTGTTCGCTGTATGGGGCGTTGCAGCGCTTGGGTTCCACATCCACGCTTCACTTCAACCTACACTACCGCAATGTCTGATGCAAGTGAGACCGTGGTATGCCACCAGACCGTCGTGCTACTTGGCAGGCCTAGACTGCCATGTACTGGGGATATCTGGAGCGCTAGAGGAGGTGGAGACGGAGTGGAGCGAATTCGACAGCTCGACGGTGGTTCAGCTGCTCATTCGCCACTGTCCTGCCGTCGAAGTGCCCGACATTATCGGTGATTTTCACGCTCTTCGAGGCGTTAAAGTGTACAATTCAACTATCAAGGACTGGGGCGCCTCTGCTGCGCTTACGAACGCCAACCACCCAGTCATGTCGTCGCTGTTTATCGTTCGTGTGAACATGACGGACGGACTTCTGCCTGCGGGCCTGCAATCCACCAACTTCCCATGGACAGTGTACGACATTGAAATGTGCGCGACCAATCTGGTCGAACTACCGGACGATCTGGACACCAAGTGGCCACCCGGGGCCATTATCCAAGTGGAGTACAGCCAGCTAGTCTCGGTTCCGATGGCGCTGGTGAGGCTGCAGCCGTACTACCTTGCGCTAACGGGCAATCCGATCACTGAGCTCCCTCCCGAGATCTTCGAGGTGGAAGGCTTGCTGTTTCTCGGGATAAGCGAGATGAACATCCACGAGCTACCGCAAATTCGAGGTGGAAGGCTTGCTGTTTCTCGGGATAAGCGAGATGAACATCCACGAGCTACCGCAACATGTCACGCAACTATCGTCGACGCTGACTTCGATTTACATTGGGGACACCAACGTCTCGTTTTAATGTCACGCAACTATCGTCGACGCTGACTTCGATTTACATTGGGGACACCAACGTCTCGTTTTTCTGGAGGTGGGCAGACGAACTCGTGGAGCGAATGGTGACTACACCGTGGTTTGCAGCGCGCTCCACGTATTGCAACGAGTTCGTGGACATCCAGAACGGATCAGCCGACAGCTTTTCGATCCCGTTGTCGCCCGAATACTCGCAGACGCTCATGAATTCGTCCGAGGAGAATCTCCATGCGATTTGGGTCGCCGTCGACTGTGACGAATGGATCGTGGGTCTGTTCTACCCCATTGACACGGAAGATAGCATCAATGCTATCAGTCCTGCACCAGCTTTGGTACGACCATAGTAGAGATAACAATCGAGAGTTTTTTTTCCAACAATTCCGGGCGTTGGAAATAGCCACCAAAGCCAAAATTGGACTTGTCGTTTTACTGGAAACCCCTACAGAGAGGCGCGCCCTTGTTTCATTCCTCGTCTTGGCTTGTCTTCCACCCGACGCTCCGTTCACGCTCGACAAGATGCACCGCGCTAAGCCCAAAGCTCCCCTCGGTGTACGTATTTCATGCCTCCCCGATCTAAACATGTTCTTGATACTCATACTTCAGTATCCCGTCGTGGCCTTGCAGATCATGGAGAAGCGGATCCCGCAGAACCCGCGGTACAAGAACACGCAGAGCAAGATCGACTCGGGCTCGACGGTGAACAAAGTTCGGCTCATCTGTACGCCCCGTTGTTACAATACTCTCTCAGTGTTTTGTGATAGATCTCACCATAAATTTCTCCTCCTTTCACAGCTCACAAGGAGTTCTTAAAGCGTCGAGATGAGACCTTCCGTCGCATCACGTGCCGCTGTTTGGCCGATCTCTTCGGCGAGTACGAAGACACGGGCAGCGCCAGTCAGCCGGAAATGGTGGCGAGGATGGTCAAGGGCGCCAATGGCGAGTTCTCCATGGAGCGAGTGCCCGTGGGGGAAGACAACCAGGAGAGCTGCGGCCCTCGCATCGTGAGCTACGACGCCGAGGAGAAGGAGGACTACGACCCGCCCTACCTCGTGCTGGACACGCGCAGTAAGGAGGAGTTCGCTGCCAACCGCATCCACCGAGCCAAGAACTATCCCGCGACTTTCCTCAATCGAGACGTGCTGCTGCCGGAGATGCATCAGTTCAAGAACCAGGAGGCCAAGCTCGTCATTCTCTACGACTTGGACGACAAGACGGTGGCTCACACGGCCCACACGCTCGTGCAGCGCGGGTTCGACAACATTTACGTGCTCACAGGCGGACTGATCGACTACGCGGACGAGTTTCCGGATCACATCGAAGGCACCCCACTACCCCCGAAACCGGTGGATCCCAGTAAGAAGCAAGCCAAACGAGACGTGTACAAGGGATCGGCGGCGCTTTCGTCGACTGCCAGCACTCGCAGCGTCCGCAGTGTTGCGACGCGACGGAAAGGCACCCCGTCCGACGTGAGCTCCGTTATGAGCAACCTCACGGTGGCCGAGTCGGTGATCTCCAAAGCGACAGCTCGCAAGGATCGCATCGGCGGCGGCGCTGCGAATTATAGGTAGAGCTGGCCAGAAAGCGACAGCTCGCAAGGATCGCATCGGCGGCGGCGCTGCGAATTATAGGTAGAGCTGGCCAGGCAGGCAGGAGGACCTTTCATTCGAGTCCTAAATTTCAAATGCATTGATTTTTTTTATGGGAATCGTGTTACTACGTCGTTTAACTGTTCCTTAGATCAGACCCGAGTTCTCATCACAAAGCTTGAATTTTATTTAGGTAGTGTACAAGGATTATAATTCGAGGAGAAGGACAGGAATAGGATAGGGACATGTACTATAACCCGACGAAGCTTTCAATTTCTGACGGTCAAGGCGGTGAATACAACAACACACGCTAACTAAGTTCTACCTGCGTCCCGGACAATGGTGAATTTTTTGCTTCCAAGTCTTCGACGGAGGTCGTGAAACTTTCCTACTGGTCATTCGCAGTGTGGTGGGCGGTCCTCTTGGGCGTGCACGTGATCACCTGCATCTACAACCTCACCGCGGCGTACAGCTACTGGAGGTTTGAGGACCCATTTCACGTTGGAAGACCATCCCACCATTGCCATCGTCCGGTTCTTCATGGCTGTGCCGCACGTTGTTTGCATTTTGCTCCTGATTGCCGGTTCTCTTTAAGTATCGATCGTTGTCATTTACACCCTGGGCATCGTGCAGCAGCGACATCGGGAGGAAGAAGTCCGAGTCGGAGCGTACGAGGTCGGCTACTTTGCAGAGTATAACCAAAGCTTACGGAGTCATTGCTGACCGAGATGGCGTTTTCGGGGTAAACGGCGACCACTTCCACGTGATTCACACCGTCCGTGAAATTGTTGAAACAGCCCTGCAAACTGTACAAGCTTATCGGATGAGCAAGCTGCTGCCGCGATGAAATTGTTGAAACAGCCCTGCAAACTGTACAAGCTTATCGGATGAGCAAGCTGCTGCCGCGAACGATGCTCAATCGGTTTTACGTGATTTTACTCGTGGTCAATTGCTGGTCTCCCACGGTTTGGCAAGGGCGACGAGGCGCCCAGACGATTCGTGTGTATCGTGCTGGACTGTGGTTTTGCTCTCATGGCGAGCATGGAGGTAGAGGTTATCATTTGTTAAGTTACGCACAAGACTTCATCAGAAGCAAGGCCCCCTAGCTACACGGCGCCGTCCAATGATGAGTGGATGGCCCGAGCATTTAACGAGTTTCAGTTGGTTCTATTGGATTCGTGGTCGGATCTAGCGAGTCGTGCCTTCTTCTCGCTCGGACTCGTCATGGCGACGACGAACATGAAGGAGCTACTGCAGCGTGTTGCAGTGAAAAATACGCACAATTCGGATGCGCAGTCAATAGCTCCGACCCAATCTGCTCTTGCTGCGCCTCGACCAAGGCCTCGGTCTTTCACCCACCAATACAGTTTTACTCGCGACCTTGGCGCCCCGCGTAGAGTACTGACCTCGGTCTTTCACCCACCAATACAGTTTTACTCGCGACCTTGGCGCCCCGCGTAGAGTACTGTTGCTGCGTGCACCTCGTATGTCCGTCTGCCTGCCTGCTCATCCACTGCACTGCATTTGATGTTCGGAGCTTGCGGAGTGATAATTCTTGCTTTGCTCATCCACGCATCCATCCAGCCAACGCTACCGCAGCGCCTTATGCCGCTGGAACCGTGGCCCGTCTTGCTACTTAGCTGCACCGGATTGCCACGCTTTCCAACTATCGGATACGGTGGAAGAGGTTGAGGGAAAATGGCGGCAATTTGATAGCGCAGTTGCATATTCGCCATTGTCGGGTGCTGCTATTTTCTTCGTTGTCCCGCTGTCACCTCAATACTCGCAGACGCTGATGGATTCGCCTCGTGACAACCTTGGAAAGATACTGAGCGCTGTCGACTGAAACCGAGCTTCCTTCTGGCGGAGAAATGTGTTATCGTCTAGCCTATGAAGACATCGAAAATGCCATCAGCTCTCCACCGGCGATGGCCCCCCACGAATACGCCGGATGAGCTGGCGAACGAGGAGCAATTTGAGGAAGGAATTAGGTGTACACTCGATTTTCACGGGAATCACGCCTTTCACTGTGCATTCATGGAATTGCAATGACAGCGGTGCTAGCCGACGACGCCAAGCAACACCCCTACTTCTGGTATCGAAGTTGTCAAGGTGTCTGCAGCATCCGAGCTCCAAAGTGACAAGGATTGTGCTTTCTCTCTCGTTCGCAGTCAGCTGAAATGGCATTAATGTCGCTGCTGTTCTTCTTTCGAGAGCGCCTTGGGGCAGCAGGGGCCACTATCGTGGGTTTTATGCGGATGCGGCAGACTCGACGTTGGCGATAGTCCGCGCGAGGATTCGAATGCCGTCCTTCATGTCGCTCAGCTCGCAGAACTCGTTGTCGCCGTGGTACACCGACGAAGCCGGTGATTGTTAGATCCAAGTCGGCGCGCTGCAGGTCGCGGACAAGTGGCAGACTGTTGGAGAAAGTATGGTCAAGAGGTAAGTATGAGGTCGTGTGCAGGCTCTTGATGAAGACAATCCCTACCTGCCCATGATCGAGAACGGCTTGGTCTCGCCCAGTACGTCGGCGATGGCGGGGTGATGTGACCTGAACACAACAGTGCGTAAGGATGTGAATGATAAGTGCAACACATGCGCTTGCATGACCAGCAGCCTTACTTGTAGCCGACGGAGTCGAGCGAGCATGCGATACCCTCCAGGTAGTGCTCCCTGAACGAGAGCTCCATCTTACCGCTCCAATTCTCATCGGAGAGAGTGTATTTCGACACAGGTCCGCGCTTACCCTCCAACGACGTAATGTTAGCGTTGAGCTCGTCAACGTACCAGTGCAGCTTGGCAAACATCTACCGACGACGAGAACACATTAGCCACACCTCATCCCCCTATTAACAAACTCATACCGCTTACGTACGGCTTTCATGTCGTAAAATGGCGACAGACGCACTTCTCCCGTGATCTTCACCCACGGCGGGCTGTCATACAACAACCAAGATCATTCAGAGTTTGTTCATATCAAATATCTCCCATGTCAGTTTGCCGCCCACGTACATTTGATTGAGTCCGTTCGCAGCTTCATGGGCTTCAAAGTCGACGGGCACGAGTAGTTGTACTCCTTCTCCTGCGGCAACGGGCCGAAATCCTTGTAGAAACGCTCCTGAATCTTGGTGAACGCGTCCATTCCCAGCTCAAT
>JAIKVG010000895.1:0-10648 GCA_024679175.1 Phytophthora cajani
ATGTTGGTCACTCATCAAATTAGTACTGTTCCAAATCTGGATCAGAATAGCTCCAAATCTTGCGCGTCCATTCTACTTTTTCAACAATGAGGTTCAGCTTAAAGTCGCCGCCACCCAAAGCTTATGGAGGCCCCCGAAGTCCGCTGTCGCCAGCCTTTCTGGGTTATTTCCAATGCAGGCGCCTATCCAGCGAGTCAGCCAGACCCGCGTACGAGAAATCGAGCGGTGGTTTGCTTCGGTGTCGACGCAGAATGGCCCCGGCATCGGCTACGTCAAGGGCAAGACGTGGTGTCGCTGTCCGCGATCGCTGCCGAGCTCAAGAAGTCCACCCCAAGAAATATCCCAACAAGAAGGTGGTGGTCGACGCGTTCTTCGGTGGCGAGTACCGCTTGCACGGCCGTGACAAGTTGGTGAAGCGCGTGCGGGACGACCAATTCGCTGCTGAGCAGCAGAGAGACAGCCAGCACCTCGCCCAGGCGCGGTGCGCTCGTGCTACTAGAAGCCGCAGTTAATATCGAGAACCAGGATCTGGAGCACAAACTGAGGAAGCTGTCAACAAAGTGGGAGGATGAGATGATGGCCGAGCTGATGAACAAGCTGGATGCTGAAGACCCTCATCGAGTGCTGGCCGCTTGCAAGTACCGGGCCTGACGACCCACTGCAGTACCCTCCTCAAGACAACAGCAACCCAGGTGAACCATTTGCTTGGATCGGCGACGGAGGCGGCGTGTACGTCATTGTCGCCTGTGCGCAGGTGCAATACGACGAAGAGCCTTGCTACTACCTCATCGTGGAGTTCGGCAGCTCCGAAGACGATCTACAGGGCAAGGTGAAGACGGCCGTCAACAGGATGAAGCAGTATGGGGGCTGCTGTGCTGTCCAATTCGTACTGCTCACTGCACCGGGGCAGGCGGAGAACTGCGAACTGGAGTCCAAGCGAAAAATGCAATACTTTCGGCTGCAGTTTGCTACACTTGATGAGAGTGACCTCAGCTGCTGTGGCTCACCCCCGTGCAGATCCTTCTCGCCCGCGACCAGCTCCAGCAACCCGCTGGTGACTTCGGAACTGGCAGCTTCGTCGACGCCAAAGGGAGCAAAGTGGACGTTTTCATCGCTTCGTACGACTGTGCAGGAGGCGAGGAGGGCTTCACAGCTGGGCTGATGGGCTTGTAGTCTAAGCTTCTTCGTGCCGCTTGTAGACAGAGAGGCATACATGTCCGTGGCTCCGATTTCAAAGGCCAGGGGCAAAAACTCAACTACGTACAAGCTTTGTGGAGTAAGGTCCAGACTTCGAGCAAGCGTTCAGGCGAAGAAGTTGCGGTCCAACCTGCAACCAATCAGACGGACGCTACTTTGATCGCGAATCTGTCCAATGAACTCTCGTTCGAGCTACATCAGCACGCGAAGGACAACAAGCGCCTGAACGCAGACGCCGCGGATCTTAAAGCTCAGCTCACACTAGAGAAGCTCAACCTTCGACGCACTCAGAGCGAGCGATTTCGAGCACTTCAAGCGGAAAAGGAGCATCTCAAAGCCAAGAGAGCCGCACTGAGCACAGGCTCTCATGCTGCCTACCAAGGGATCAACCTTACTGATCCGTTCTAACCTCCGCGGAGAAGTTTGCAGTTCAAGTTTGTGTTTTCTCGTTCTTCCCGAGTCCCGAGTGTATGGTGCGTCCCTCAATAATTCGAGAGGGACGTGCAGTGCAAGGCTTCAATGCTGCATCAGAACAGGTTTGCTGTGTAGATCAAAGTTTCTACCTAAGATTGCTACAGTAGTTGTGGTATTGGGAAACGAAAGTGTTATTGAGTGTGTTGCTCCGTGCAGTGCTCACTCGACACAGCATAAACAACTGACCGTGGTCTCACTCCTCCATGTCTTGCAGCCGTTTACTCAACGTGCACCGGTTCGCTCGTGTCCAGCTCATTGAACTGGAAGACGTCCGTCTGCTCCGTCAGCGGCTCCATAAAGGCAAAGAACTCAGCGTAGTACGGGTTCGCCTGGTGGATCTTGAGGCTCTGCTCGAACAACAGCAACGCGGACAGCAACTCAGTCAGCGTGCGAGCTGGTACTCTACAGGAAAGCCAATGCGCAACGTACACTCTCGCGTTCGTAGCGCTCGATAATGGCCCACTTGCGCGTGTCGACGTGGTCCTGCATGACGTGCCAACCGACGACCTCGGCGTCCTTCACGTACGTTTGCGAGGCCTCGATGAGCTTGTTGCGGACCTTCTCTTCGACGTCCTTGCCTTCCTTGGCGCGGAATTGGACAACGAGTGTGTAGACCATCTTGGCTGAGCTTCGAGTGGTGGTTGGTGCTTGGCAAGTTGACAGCAAATTGCAGAATGACGTAGCTGAAGAGCAGAGAAGTTTGATGTAATAGTGCCTCTTACAATGTTGATTGCATCATGATGCGACAGATTGACTGCTGCCTTTGATGAGGTAGACAGACAACCAAGATTGACGAAGTGTTGACCTACACTTCGTGCACTTCATCTTGACCGTCAAGACCGTAATCCCTGGCTCAAAATTCACTTCAACTTACAGTTTCGATTGAGGCAAGATAACCAAGAGCAAGATAAGACTGTGCTACTGTACATAAGGCGCTGGGAATCATGGCATTGTCGACGCTCTCGCTCTTCCGCAGCGAGCCTTTATATCCGATGATCTACCTAGTGTAAGTGAGCTTTATACGGTCAGGTCCTCGATGCCCGACGAGCTACAGCGTTCAATGCGCGTGATGTCCCAGTCTCGGTCATCCGTCGGCGAGAACGAGTTCACCGCTGCTAGCGTTTCGGGTGAGAACATGCTGGGAGTAGTAGGCGACACAGCCGGCGAGCCGTCGGAGAGCGGGATACCACGACTCGCAGCCACCTCGAGGTTGTGCTGAGGGTGCTTGCTCACAAGCTTGTCCATGGCCTGGCGCATCAGGCGGATAGCGGCCTCCTTCGTCTGGTCGCTTGAGCCGCGCTCCTGCAAGATACGAAGCACGTTCTCATGGCTCTGGATGGAGATCAGCAGCGCCTCAGAGAACGACGCCATGTCGATATCTCCCAGATCCAAGTCCTCCGCAGGCGTCGCGACGAAATTGGCTAGATACACGTCGTGCAATACCAGCACATCTGTCAGCTCCGGGTATTGGTACCGGAATGAGTCGGCAGCCACGAAGTGCTCAGGGTCCCAGCGCGGCCATTTCTTGGCGGCAGCTGCAGTCTTCACCTTCGTCAGTTCCGAGGTGATGCATTTCTGCAGACGTTGCCGCATGCTGACTGTCCACACCAGCGTTGCGGTGTTAATATCTTCGGTGGTTTGTAGCTCCAGGATGAACTGATCCGGAGATGTACGCAGTACCTAAGCAACAAGACAGAGAGGGCACGTTATTAATCAACAACCACCCGATACGATGAGTGGACGTACTCGAACGAAACTTGGCGTAAGAAGCTGGTACAGCACTTGCGTCGGTAATGACGGAGCGGGGACATTTTTGGGCCCCAAGCAAGCTCGCAATACCAATGCTGCGCTCCGAATTGCGCCGAAGAAGCGCGAGGGCACGCGTTGGACCTCTTCAGGTGGCTGGTTGTTGGCATTGCCATTGCCGTCGCCAGCTTTCTCGGCTTTCGGATCCTCTCCTCCATCATGTTGACCGACCTCAGCATCGTCCGCATCAGACGTATCGGACTCGCTTTGGTCGTCTGTCACCGGTGACTCTACAGCAGAAGGTTTCTCCAGCTCCTCAGCCGGACAGAACGCGACAGTATCAATAAGTGATAGCAGCCCACCGGCAGCAACCACCAGTGCACGAAGCTCATCGTAGTGGCATAGTCCACCTAGACAGCTTAGACATACACTCGCGGCGTCAATGTCCGCATACTGCGTGATGATCGGGCGTGACACCAACTCGAGCAGTGCGGTGACGACTTCAGGGTTCTTTGTGATCGCTTGAATTCCTGGTTCGTGCTGCTTTGCCAGAAGAGATAGGACGTCTGTCGATCGGTACAAAAGCACGCGCGCCATGTTCTGGTTACTGGGATTGCTCCGCCGGCGGGGCCCAAACACTTCAACTGTTTGCAGTAACTGCTGGAATGCCGGGTTGCGCATGCGTTCTAGTGCGTCAGCCACCGCTTTCAAGCCCTTTTCCTCCAGGAACAACCGACACGCAGCTGTGTTGACGCTGCGCGACTCAGGGACAGATAACAACGCCACAAAGAGATCCAAAGACAGGATCCCACGTATTTGATCCACCTCACTGAGCATCGATCGGCGAAGAGGTGCCAGCAACGAGTCGTAGAATTCTGCCTTGATCTTGACCTCAGCACAATGTGAAGGGACGAGTCGAGCTAGCGCCTTCAGAATCAGCACCTGCACTTCCCACGGCTCAGCAGCACAAGAACCACCACTGCTGCTGATTGAAGACTGGCTTACGGACGGTTGCTGCGGTGGTGAGGGTAATGGGCCAACACTTCCACCGCCGATATACCCGGACTTTCTCCGACCAAGCAGTACCAGCTCCTCAAACAGCGCATTAATCAGCTCGCTGTACATTTCAGGCGTCCACTCATTCAAGAACTCACCATCACCTTCAATGTAGGAGCGCAGGAAAATGTTGCCAATGAAGAGATCGTCATCTTCATAGCGGTGGTCCATGTCATCATCTACAAAAGTGTTCCATGTCGTGCTTGACTTTGATGATTCGCCTGAACCCAAGTATTTGTGCTTCAGATACCGATACAGTCGCACACGCTGCTTGCGCCCCCAGTTCACATCCGCGGCACGCTTTTGAGGGGAGTTAAATGTCTCCGCGAACACCTCAGCGCTAACGGAATGTAGCAGCCGTCCCATTCCACACCCGCCAAACCCAAGCGCTTCGTTCAGTAAATCGTTTAGTTCATTCGACGACGGGCTTGAGTGCGTTCCCTTAGAACCAGACGCGCTGCGTTGACTCTGAGGCTGCACGCTACACTCTTGGAGAAACTCGGCAGCTGCAACACACATACCCATACCTTTGGGATCACAGCTAGCCAATAAAACATACACCAACGTAAGAGACCTCCAGTGGCTGCTGTCCGTCATTGAACTCGCATGTGACGTCACTGAAGATGGACGTGATGGCGATGAAGCCGACGACAGGCGGCTAGACATTCCACCAGATCCAACAGCTGCACCATAGTCGCCATTGTTATCCAGGAGCGCGAGCTGTTTTAGCACGAAAAGTAACCGCGTTATCGTCACATGATCCAGAGTTTCCACCGCAAGTAAACGGCACAGGAACATTCGCTTGGGGCGGACAATCCGTAGGACGAATTTGGCGCGTCGAACAATTGCCAGCAGAAGAGAAATTCCAGCTCGAATCAATGCATCACGCTCATTAACCACAGACACAGCGTCTTCCTCCAGCCCAGCGAGATGAATCGAGTCGTCTGGGTCGGCTTCGTCCTCTGATTCAAGGGGCGTCGAAAGAGTTGCTAGCAGGACGGGATCTGTTAGGACGCCCACAATGGTTCGCGTCACAGTATTACAAAGCTCGTTGAAGCTTTCCGACGGTGTGTTGCGTGTTGTAACGATAGCAGTGTTCAGGAGAAGAAAACACTCGCGCACGAAAGCGGGTGAGTGGTTTATGTGGTCACGCAATAGCAGCAGGATGTACTGCGTGGGGAGTTGGCCATGAAATAGCATAGCATACCGTCTGATAACCAGTCGAAGACATCGCACGCACAGCAGCGCCCACTTTTCCTCGTGCTCTACCGCAAGCTGGTCGGAGAGATGCCAAGCTAATACGACGGGCTCAGCAATCTCGTACGTCGTCGTCAAATCTGCCACTTTCGGGATCAGATACTCCACAAAGTAATCGTTTACCACGAGCTCGTCATGCATGGACGGGTACTCCACATAGAACATCTCATGGTCCCAGCGCGGCACTTGCTCACCGAACTGGACCACCTCATCGTCATCACCATTATGTCGTCGTCGCTCCAGGGATTCAATTTCTGCTCGCAAAGCTTGCCGTAACTCGGCGCGCATCGACGCTCGCCAGATAAGTTCCGGACTCTCGTGTGTCCGTCGAACAGCTTCGATAATTTCTCGCCAGTGCTCGCCTTGTGCCCGAGCGTCTCCAAGCCAGCGCTCGAACGCTCCACCGCCAAAATTCATAGCGTTATACGCGAGCGCCACGACCCGATTCCGCTTGTTCTCGCTACTTGCACTGCTCGCGGAGGTGTTCGACGTCGCTATCGACGTGCGTCTCGGCTGCTCGAAATCAAACGAAAAGTGCGGCAAAGTCCGTGCACTGCGCGTTGCAGCAGCAGCTTTAGTCTGCGCCATTACAGTAGGAGACGTCGTAGTGTGGCGCGACATGAGGTCAACTCGGTTCTTCGCCGGGATGAAGAGATCAACGGGGAAAATACGGTACATCGCCTTCTTCGAGCGAGTGTTGCCGGCGCAGAACACTTCGACGAGATCGACGCACAACTCGCGCCTCTTTTGCTCTGTTTCATCCTCGCCCTCCACCTTCTTCTTTCCATTCTCTGTAGCGTTTGTCTCCTCATCCTCCTGTACCGCCGCTGAGAGTGCATACAGCAGAGCGCCATACTCCCTCGCTGACTCCTGCAGCTCGTGCACCTGGTCCAGATCCACAACACGAAACAGCTCCTTCACCAGTCCAATTGCCAGCTCCATCACTTGGTGCTTGCTGTCTCGACAATGACACAAGTCCAGCAGCGACACGCGCGCGTTCATCAGAGCCTCCACCGCCTGCGAGCACGTCATCATATCCGTCGTGGCTCTCCTCATCACCAGCGTCAGGTGGAAGATCTTGAGCACGCCTTCCAGCACGGCCGCCGCTTGTCCCTGCTGCTCGTTCTTCCCCACCGCAGCTCCGTATTGCACCAGCAGCGAGCGCAGCACCTCGTAGCCTCCTGCATCCCCGAAATTGCGTCGATTGGCGGCCTCACTGCGGTCTGCAGCCTTGTCGCCGGGCTCGAAGCCCGGACAGGGCTTGAGCATGAGCTCCAGCGTCTCCAGCACGGACAGCACGAGCGACGGCGACGGCCGGTAGAGGCACGTGAGGAAGGGCTTGAGCGAGCACTTGGCGCAGAGCTTGTAGAGCTCCCGCCAGCGGATCACGCGGCGGAAGCTCGTGAGGATGAGCTCCGTCATGTCTCGCCCATTGCGGCGCGAGTGCGACTGCTCCGTCTGGTCCTGCAGCAGGCCGTGCACCACGTCGAAGAGCCGCCGCTCCTTGACGTCCACGCCCACGACGCTGCTCAGCAGGTTCACATCGGCATCCACAGGCACCTGCAGCTATAAAATAGAATGGTGAGTGAGAGCAAGTGATGTAACATGGTAAGCTATTGGAGGTGCTAGAGCTCTGTTACGTATCTACCTCGAGCGGGAACAAGGCGCAGAAGGTGCGCAGGACTTCCTCCAGCTCGGTGCTCGAGACGTTGGCGCGGCGCAGCGACAGCACGTCGCGCAGAGCGCTCTTCTGCTGCGCGGAGCCGGCCTGCCCCATGAAAGGCGTAGCCGTCGAGAGCCTCCGCTTTTGGTATCTGTGTCTTCTGGGATTGAAAGTGCAGGCTCGGCTGGAAAGGCACCGCTTCAAAATCCGTTTCATCAAGTATTAATCGATTTAACGGGTAACTGTATACATAGAGGTAGTTGATAAAGCAAAATACCCGAGAGGCCATTATTGGATGCATAATATGCATTATGTAAGGGTTTTAAGTTCAGCTTTTAGTCGAAACCTGATTTGCAGCGAATGGGTGCAACGCGGATGACATGAAGCTCATGAACGTTTTTGGGGATGGCTTACTTCTGCTTGGTGTGCTTGGTGGTCGTGAGCTTACTCTGCTCGCTCTGGTGCACCAGGTCGCTCTCGTCGGACTCCGATCCCGACGTTGAAGTTGAAGTCGAAGCGGAAGCGGACTCGTCCTGGATAGAGGTCTGCTGGAACGGCGAGTCCTCCAACGTCTGCTGCTGGAAAGGCGAGTCCTCCTCCACGGGAGCCTTGGGGGCCTTCGTAGCCTTCGTGTTCTTGGTCTTGCCCTTCACCGCTACAGTATCTTCGCTGCCAGACTCCTCCGAGGCGCTGGCCGACTCGCTACCCACCGCCGAGTTCGACTCACTGGCAAAGAGGTCCTCGCTGCCGCTGTCTGAGTCCTCCAGAACCGGAGTCTTGGTAGCCTTAGCCTTAGGAGCCTTCGTGGTCTTGCCCTTCACCAGAACTGCGTCTTCGCTGCCCGACCCCTCCGAGGCGCTGTTCGACTCACTGTCAATAGCGAAGTCACTGCCGCTGCCCGAAAGACTGGAAAGCAACCACGTCAGGTCAACGGAGCTGCCGCTGCCCTCGAAGTACTTGAGCAGCCAGTCTGGGATGTCGCCGACGCTGCCGCTGCCAGAGTCCGACTCGCTGGCAAACAGCCACGACAAATCGAGGCTGCCGCTCTCCGAACCCTCATCGTCGTCATCATCGTCCGAAGCCTCCGACGCCTGCTCCGTCGAGCCGGGGGCCGGACCGAACTTGCTGCCGTCGCCTCCAGCCAGAATGTCCTTGATGTAGTCCATGACGTACGTCAGGCGAGTGTAGATGCCGGCCTGCTCGCCGCACTTGCTGCCCCAGCTCACGCAGCCGATGATGATGTCGTCGTCAACGATGAGCGGTCCGCCCGAGTCGCCGTTGCACGTGTCCTCGCCCTCGCCGGTGCCAGCGCACAGCATGCCCTCCGTGACACGGCCGACGTACTTCTTAAACTTGCCGCACTCGGCGTTCGAGATGACGGGGATGGTAAGCTGCTTAAGGAAGGGGCTGCCCAGTGACCCGCTAGTCTCCGTCTTCCCCCAGCCAAGGACTGTGCCCATAGTACCGACCTTGTTGTCGGAGCCGTCCTCAGCACAGAGCTTGGCCATTTTGCGCTTCACGGGCTTCTCCAGCTTGAGCAGACCCACGTCGTACAGGTGCTTCTTCTTGTTGTACAGCGGGTGACGGAAGCCCTTAACTATCGGAACCGTCACCTCGCCGGCGCCGCTGCTTGAATTCGTGCCGAAGGTGGCGGACATGGGCAGCTCGTCCGTCTTGATGCAGTGACCAGCCGTGAGGATGTACTGCGGCGCGATCAGTGCGCCGCCGCAAATGTTCATATCCAGGAGCGCAATGCGGATGCTGGCGAGGTACGGGTACTTGTCGACGTTGGCCTCCGAGCCGCCGTAGATGCGGCTCTCTTCATTGGTGGTTAACCCTGTGCTCTCCACGGTGGTTGTGTCCTCCTCCTTCTTCGCGACGTCGGAGAACGAGTAACCATACGTGGAAGCCGACAACAAGGCCAGCGTGGTGACGAGTGCGCCAACCTTCATCCTTGAGCTATCTGCAAGTGTTGACGTTGTGATTATTCGCCGAGGAAAGCCGAAGTGACAAGGACTGTGTCCGCGATTACAGCGGTTGGTGACCACATCCCAACCCGCTATCCGTCAACCGGACGGTTCTCGGGTCACGGACCGGCTAGCATTTCGTCGAGATTGGAGGCTCCAAAGGAGAGCACGGATCAGTGATGACTAAACCGTACTAAGTAGGTACCAAATACGTATTCACTTTACATGTTTCCAGCCCAAGTTCACGAAGAGCGAGGCCAAATAGAAATTCGTTGAAGAGCTGGACCCCGTGGTTCATCGGCAAAGGGGTCCAGCTTTATCGATGAAAGGCCTAGAGAATGTAAACCGGTTTATCCGGATTCAAAACCGGATTTGATTCGGATATTTAATCCGGATAAACCGGTTTGAACCGGATCGCACATTTATGCATTTATACAATAATACCTTTCACATCTGATGCACAAGAATATCCATAAACGCACGTTATCGATTCCTAGAGGACGCGTGACGCAAGACAATTGGTTGAAAGCCAACGATTATGTCCAACTATACCTACTATATATATAGAGGACGCGTGACGCAAGACAATTGGTTGAAAGCCAACGATTATGTCCAACTATACCGTATTTTCGTAGTCCTAGGCGACACCGTACCAACAAGATTTGTTATCATATGGTCCACAAGTGCTAGGAATTATAACTATCAAGGCAAATTTTAGTATTATGCGCTATCGCTGCAGCTACAGTCACTTCCAATGTCATCGTCGGAGTCGACTTCTTTCTCAGCGAGATTGTAGCTGTCCAGCAACTGAATCAAACCCTCCGTATTCGCTTCTTCATCGTCGTCAGCTGCTTTCTTCCATTTGCTAAGCGACTTCTCCTTGGCACGGTGTTCTTTTCAGGGCAGCTCCCGTAGAAGTGCACGATGCACTGCTTGACCGAGAATCCTTTGTCGAGGTAGTCAAGCCAGGCTTTTTGTCGCTGTACGCAACAGCGTGTCGCTTGTACTGCTTGCGCTGTTTGCCCTGCCCGGTGGTGCATGGGCGACCCATGCCTCGTAGTCGCGTAAAGCTGGAATGCGGTATGAGCGTCGAATTAGCAGTACGCAAAGGTAAAAATAGATGGGTGCCATATGACAAAATTCTGACACTCTGATTGGCTAGATCTCCGTGTCGCTAAGGAATAAACGTCGCCTAGGACTACGAAATTACGGTAATGCTACACTGGCCGAGCGCCGCCGCTACGCGGCGGGGAATTTAAGTTGGTAGACGCTGCGCTCGCTAAACTCG
>JAIKVG010000896.1:0-10641 GCA_024679175.1 Phytophthora cajani
GCAACGACCCGAACAAGGCCGTGGACCTGTACTTCCAGTCGGAGGCCGCCAACGGCGCCGCGGAGCTCAAGGTCAACGACGTGGAGGGCTCCGACGAGGAGGACGGCGACGACATGTCGTGGGCCGAGACGCCTGCGCTGCCGCGGAAGGCGCTGGCTATTGACGACGACGCCGAGTGGACCCCCAAGGCCGAGGAACTCAGCGGCCTGCTGGGCGGAGAGGTCAAGCGCGATGTCATTTTGGGCCTGCTGCGCCGCACTAACAACAACCTGCAGAAGGCGGTGGAGGTCTATTTCGCGGAGAACGGGGCGGACGCCGAGTTCGACGAAGGAAGCGACGACGAGGACGAAGCTGCGACGGCGGCCAAGACGCCGCTGCCCCCGACGCCCAAGAGCAGTGAGAACGGGACGGCGCCTCCTCCTTCCCCGATGTCACCGGCTGGATCGTCCAGGACAGTTTCGCCGCCGTCGGGAGCGGAGAAGACACCTCAGACGCCGGCGCAGTCGTCCGCTGCGATGCCGCAAGCTCCGTCAGCACTGACGTCGATCGAGTCGCACCAGTTGACGCCTCTGGTGTCGCCAACCGCGAAGGATTCCGCGAGCACCGAAGAGACAAAACCCGCTGCTGTTGCCGAGAAGGCGCCGACGGAAGAGGAGCTCAACGGCCCCGGGACGTATGAAGTGGTGATGTCGAGCAGCAATTTCCGCTGGCAGATTGGAAACGTTTTTGGACGCGCGGTTGTGCAGCAGGTGCAGCCTGGCGGACCGGCGGCGCTCGCGGGCATTCAGAAGTCGGATGTGCTGCTCTCCTTCCGCGAAACGGTGCTGAACGAGGAGAACTGTGCTGCTGTGGTCCAGCAGTTGTCGAAGGAGGTAAGCGTCTTCATCGTTGCTCGCCATAACGACTCGACCTTTCATGTGTATTAATTATTGTCTATTGTGCCCAGCGTGTTCTTGTTCCTTCAGCGCTTCGCTTCCGCCGTGCGTCAGACTCGCACACATCCACTCCCAAATCCAACGGCGTGCCTTCTTCTATGGCATCTGCGTTACCACCTCAAGACGGCGATGGCGATATTGTAATGACTTCGGCGGACGGTGAAGCAGTAAAAACTCCCGTTGAGCCGAAGTATGGTCTGCAAGTTTTGTGCCAGGCGGTGGAATCCATGCAGGATGCCGTAGCAGGCCCTTCAGCAGTGGAGTTTAAGGTGTTGGTGGATCTGCTTCTGAATTCAGAATTCAGTTTGGACCGCGCAGTGAACACCTTTTTGACCGAGGACCGCATTGTTAGCGACTTCCGTGGCATTATTGGCTTCGACTGGGATCCGGAACAGCCCATATCAACTGTGATGGGTGCGAACAAACCGTATGCAGCTTCGATTCCAGCGGGACCCCTTGGGCTTACGGTCGAGAATATTTTGGAGCGAACGATCGTGGTGGACATCAAATCCGGAGGTGCTGCTGAACGAGCGAATGTGAAGCGATCGAGTTGGCTGGTAGGTTTGAATGGCGAGCGGGTCACACATTTGACTCATAAGGAGACCCTGCGTTTGATTGAGACGGCGTCGCGACCCCTTCAGCTCCAACTGGTTATGGTCCCTCCTGATGAATACAAGGCTCTCCGTCGACAGCTCTCGATGAACATTCGGCAGCAGAAGACAGAGCGTCCAATTCCTGAACAGGACCGAATGTCGTTCCGCGTGTTTCAAATGAAGATTCACCAGGGCGTGCTGTCGTTCCCTAGACTTGTCACCAAGGCTCTCTTCCAGTACCTCAGCACAGAAGAGTATCACCCCCCGACTATGGACACTCAATACCCGAATCCACTGGAGAGATTATTGCCGGCGAACGACGCTTGGGATACTGCGTTGTTGGAGGAGATTGAGACGATGGAGGAGGAACGCGCTGGCGAAATGTGTGCTGAGCGTCATTTCTTGCTCAACCTGTTTGCTTCCATTCACGACTACGATGATAAGGGCGAAAGCACTGTCATTCGGACGATTCAATTTCTCGGCTGGCTCGCTGTGCGCACGGCACGGATGCAACATTATGTGGACTCGAAGGAACCAAGCTCGACTGGTGGGGACCGATCTTGCAGGCGCCATCGCTACGAATTATTACTGGCGGTGGTGCTTCACGTACTTGAGAGCTTGTCGATTATTGAGAATCACGCTACATGGGATGTCATGGTGAACGCGCTCAAGATGCTCATCTTGTCCTTGTCCGATGAAGATGTGGACAAACTGCTGGTGCCAATGTTCGCGCGACTTAGTGTCAGCTCAAGCCCAACGGCAAGAATTGTGCCGGTAGCGCTCCTTTCGATGGTTTATCCGCATGTGGGTGGGGATGTGCGCGTTCAGCTCCGTGGTATGCTTGACCGTATGTGTAACGACGATAACCCGCTGGTGCGTCGCGCTGTTACGTCGGTCATCGGTGATTTGGCTGCAGCGGGTGGTTCTTCTGTGGCCGGTTGGACTGTTCAACTGCTGGAGAAGTCGACGGCTGATAGCCATGACATTGTTCGTATTTTCGCTGTGAAAGGTTGTATTACGCTGGCCACTACTCTGCGACGACTACTGCTTGAAGACCAGGAAAAGTCGCAGGAGGAGGCCGACCAGGCGCTGCGTCTGCTGTATTGTCAAATGGTGCCGATGGTGAATACCTACACGTCAGACTCGTCATGGCAAGTGCGGCTGGAAACGGCCCGAACTCTCCCTGCGTTTTGCCGAGCATTTGGTGCGGATTACACGGACGTCTTCGTCGACCATTTTGTGTCTATGGTCGGTGATCCTACTGTAGAGGTGCGTCGCGCATGTGCTGAGGGCTCATTTCTTCTAGGTGAGGCACTCCGAGATATCGCTGTGCATCAAACCTCTGCTTCAAGCTCAGAAGACTCGTCTTCGGAGAAGACCTCAAAGCCGAACGGCGAGGCATCTGAGCTTGTGGTCGCTGCACAAATCAAGTTTGTACGCAGCGTACTGCCCGCGACGTACGCGCTTTCAACAGACGTCTCGGTGGCTGTGAGGCTGTCCTTAGCGCAATCGGTTGGCCGCTCGCTGCAGTTCATCGGCAGCAACTATTACGACGAGTTGGTACCGATTTTCACGCAGTTCCTGGACGAAAGCCAAGACCCTACTGTGCGCGCGTCTCTCTTGGAAGAAATGGCGCGCTACTGTGACAGCTCCGCCGAATCTGTGACCGCCATGATTTTCCCGGCCATTCAGGCTCTGCGTACCTCGGTACAGTGGCGAGTGCGGGTGAAGTTTGTTCATTGCGTGGCTGCGTGGGCTGAACGTGATGATGGCGCACCACTCCCAGGAGACTTTGCTGACGCGTGCTTAGAGCTGCTGGGCGACGCCGTCCACGAAGTCCGTGCAGTCGTGTGTGAAAAGCTTCCCTCACTGGGGAAGTCGTTAGGTAGTGAGTGGGTTTCTGAGAAGTGCGTGCCTCGTGTGTCAGTGTGCCTCCAATCCACATTCCACGGGCGGCTCACGGGGTTGCTAGCAGTGGAGCTCCTTGCTCCTGAGCTGCAGCACATGGATAAGTTACGGGGCGTGATGGAGACGGTGGTGGAGCAGTGCACGTCCACGACAGCGAACTTGCGCTTCCGTGCTCTCCGCACTCTCGGGCTGCTCGTGCCGCGGCTGAACGATCCTAGCACCACCGAAAGGATTCTGGAGATCGTCCGTCCTCTCGCTCTTGCTGAGACGGAAGCTGATCCCGATGTACGCGAAGCCGCAGAAGCGACGCAGGCGCTGTTGGAGGCCGTGCTGAACTAGTGAACCAGTAGTGAACCAATTCACCGTAAAAAGCTCAAATTTATCCCCCGACGGCTTGAAGTATACATGTACACTACTCCCCCGTTCTTCTTCATTTTAGACGCACCTGTCATGCTCTTCTTTTTTAGACGGTGTGTTCTTATGAATTCCGTCTTGCTGCCGGAGACTCAGTTGCTAATTCGCCTCGGTAGCAATGAGAGGGGTACCAGAAGTCCGACCGCTTGGTGGCAACTGGCTGACTCGGACTCGCTTTCGTTCGCGCTCGGAAAGAAAAGTTTCGGCAAGTCAAGATCACTCCCAACAATCTCTGGAAGATGAAAGTCGCGCTAGCGTGCAAAATGTGCAGCTGACCCCCGTGAGAGCTATCATCTCGAAGGATGCTGTCGTAGGTTGGCTCTCGGCGAACCTGCTCGTGCTGATCTACTTTTCCATCTCGTTGGCACTCCTAGTACTTCTGGTGTACTTGAGCTTCTTCGCTGCGTCAATGGAGGACGGAAGCGCACCAGACTTTCTGAGCTGTCGCTCGTGGGGCTTCGGAACGTCGTGTGGATTGTGGGGAGTCGACTGTCGCCCGTTTGAATCCGACTGGAATGCCTTCCGGTGCCCCACGCGCTGCACGTTAGGTATGTTGGCTGCTTGCCACCACTTGACTTCAAGTGTTGACTAACTTGCCGTGATTCCTCAAGATCAATCATCCTCACTCGCCGTTTATGGTTCTAGCCCCTATAGGTACATGTACTTAGCAACCAATTCCATTCTACTGTACATGATAAAAGCTCAAGTTTTCTCTTTCTGTGACGCAGAGCCGATTCAAGAATCTGTCGTGCAGCAGTCCACGCTGGAGTTGTTGGACCTAACGGCGGTTGTGCATTTTATCGATTTGCGGGTAAGTTCATCCGACCCTGTGTGCTTTCATTTTTACGGAGGTTTATTCTGCCCTTGATGTGATTCCAGGCGCTGCAAATGCCTTTTACTCATCCGCTGCTAACGGAGTGACGACGACCGAGTTCCTGTCCTGGTTTCCCAAAACTATCGAGTTCAAAGAAGCACCCAGCGCCTTCTGCAGTGATCTGTCGTGGTGGATTCTCGGAGTTGGATTTACTGCCATGGCAGGCTTTGGTCTCCTGCCTCGCGCCCGTCCTGCCATTATGTTCTACTCGCTGGTAGCTTGGGGCTTCTTTTACGTTCGCTTGGTCGGGCAGCCCTCGAGCCAAAACTACGCTGGCATCTCAATAGATTCTTACGGCGAGGTGATGGTTCTGCTGGCAGCGAGCAGTGTGGCGTATCGAATGGCAGCGTCAAAAACGTTTCGCGGATGGAAAGCCTTATCGCTGAAGAGACGAGTGGTGAGTGGGTATTTTGCTACATTGTACCATTCCACGTTATGATCAACATGAACCTCATCGGATACGTCCCATGGCTCAACGTCGACCTTGGCGGGTTTGAGGAAGTGAACGCAAATGCCGGCACGTACGTTGTCTTCACCATCGTCGGAATTGGAGCGGTCTTTTTGGCCTTCACTCTCTTCCGAAGCTTGTATCGCGCCGGCAGGTGGAAGAAATGTATCGTGATGTACGTGGTAATGGTCCTATCGGTGCTCGTGTCGTGGGCGCTGTTTCCATCGACGTCTTTTCATTTACACCACACTATGCTGGGCGCATTCATCATTCCCATCACAGCATTCCCAACGCCAGCAGCAGCCTTTTCGCAGGCAACAGCTTTAGGCTGCTTTGTGCAGGGTTACGCTCGGTGGGGCTGGTACTCCTATCTCGACACGATACGTACGTAAATGTTGCACGAACTTGAGTGAAAGAATTGGTCAGTGAACTAATTTTTACTTTTACATGGCAGCCACCTACATGACGATTCCTGTTCCTAGGAGCGCGCCAAACACGGCCAATGTAACTTCATCTCAGGCGATTGTGCTGTGGGAGCCATTGGAGTCTGTTGAAGCCTACTCCCTTCGGCTCAACCGCGTAGAGGTCTATCGTGGTTTGGACACCTCAGCAGTCATCTCAAATTTGGAGCCAAACATGACGTACTTTGTGGGCGTCGCTGGAGTGGCCAGCTGGGGTACGGATGGTCGAGTTGGCCCTCTATCGAACTTCACGACGCTCGAACTGTAGCATGAAAAGTGTGACGGCCGAGTATACATAGATTTCATTTTACTCAATCAACTTACTTCGAGTAAGCATTTTGTTTTAGGGAAGTTGTGTACATTTTGGGTACCTAATTTGTTTTTGGTCATTTTCCGATGGAGACGAAGTGTGCACTTCGGCTGTGCATCGCACAGCTGCACAGCTCGGCAGTGACCTACGACGCACCAACTCGCGGCTACCGGTTGGCCCATGCGAGTTGCAGTCGTGTTCAAGTGGCGGGGGTGCTCGTGAAGCGGGCCGACGCGCAGCTGAAGCTTGGTTCGTTAGGAATGCATAATAACTTGCATTTCAATCCTGGAATACCTAAATAGATATTTGTGCTTGAATTGGCACTGCAGACGACGGAACGGGGTTGCTGGATGTGAAGGTCCTGCCAAGTGGAAACACAACTGACAACCAGGAGTTGCAGCTTGGGGCATTGGTAGGGTAGTGTTTTGTTTTATTGAGAGGAATCTTGGAGTCTTATCGCCCGATGTCAGCTGGAGTGCACGGGGACCATCGAGGAGCCATGGCCGCCTTCGGATATGACGCGCAGTCGACGCTGGATCAATGCAACGCAGTGAGTATAACTATGTAGGGGGGCACATCAACCTTAAATTTAATCTGACGAGTGTGACTAATTGTTGTACAGCGTTCACGAAGTGCACGACCGCAACACGGAGACGCTCAGGATGCTTGAGATTATGCATCTGTACGTACTGGTAGTGTTGCTCGATTTTATCAGCGTCTACTGACCTGTGTGCGTGCACGTGGGCGTAGATACAACAACGACTACGCTGTTCATCATTCTTCTCCGCCTGCTGCACTTGAGCTGCTTGCGTTCCCATCGCTAGGCAACATCAATGAAGCAGCCAGCTCCGAGACGAATGCTGCTAATGGTCACCAGCGTACAAAAGGCCAGGAACCGAACCATTTTGGCGCTGCGACGACTCTAATCGAGAAACCGTGGGAGCAGGGCAGTGTCGGCGCTCTTCATCAAGAAGCCACTTTACCTCCTGCGGACTATCAGTTCGCACTCCCCGAGAAAGACCAGACGTTGATTGAGCAAGGGGCGAAGTCGCTTGAGATTCGGTACGTGGATGAATAATTGCCAGTGTGAACATACCTTTTACGCTAATTCGTGTTCGCTGAACAGGTTAAACGTCACCCCTTACTCCATCATTCGTGTGAATGACCGGATTACCATTAACGGGAAAACATTGACTACCGTCGCGGCGGTTCGCAAATACTCGCGACTGCAATCTGTGCTCGAAGCAGAAAACGTGAACGCGCTACTACCGCAAAGCTCCTTTGTAGGAGCTGGTACTTTCAACGCAGCGGCTGCGGCGGAGCGCCATTATCGCCATTTCTTCAGCAAGGAAGAGGAGGAGCAGTACGGTCTCGTCGTGTTTCAATTGGCTGTGCCCATGACAGCTTCATCTGCACCTAAGTCACAGGAAGAATGGAGTGGTGCGTTCGTGTGCATCCTCAGTTTTATCCAGTCTTCGTCTACCTAACTTTTTAACTTTTTGTGGGCATGCCAGGAATGATTCTTCGACAATTGGAGGCAAAGAGTGATACCGGCTGCTCGGTTGCAGACCTCCGCTTCGCCTTTCCTACTTTGCCGGTCGATCAGATCATGGAAATCCTTGCAAATGTAAGTCGTTGCCGTGCCAATTTGCTGAAAAGGGCAGTTCTGACGATGTTATGTGTACTTGCTCCCTAGCTCCAGTTTGATGCTTTGGTCGTTCATATGAACGATAAGAATGTTATGTGTACTTGCTCCCTAGCTCCAGTTTGATGCTTTGGTCGTTCATATGAACGATAAGTACCGTTTGGTTTAAATGGGCAATGAGCAGCTCCATACGTAATGTACTTCATCTGGTTTATTAATGTTAGTTCGAATCATGATTTTTGATCCATGGGTGCTGGGCTGCATCGGCCAAACTCATTCGATCTCTAGGCTTCCGTTGGAGCAGCCCCGCAATAAAGCTCTTGGCGTTCGTAGAGACTAGCGGGGTTGGTGGAAACTGGTAGTCGACGAGCTCGATTTTCTTGTACATCTCCATTTGGTTCTCGCTGTAGAACGGCGTTGAGCCGACCAACAGCTCGTACGTGAGTACGCCGAGACTCCACGAGTCTGTCCGAAAGTCGTATGACTCTCTCATCACCATTTCTGGGCTGAGATAGTCCGGAGTTCCGCAAAACGTCTTACGGAGGTTGTAGGGCTTTGGTGCGTGTACTGACCACCCGAAATCAGCAAGCTTGATGGTTTGGTTGTGTCCAAGTAGCAGATTTTCAGGCTGCAAACAAAGCATGCTACTGTTAGAGCTTAGCAGTACCCATATATAATGCCACTCTGAGTGAGCTTACCTTGATATCTCGATGAATCACATTGCAACTGTGACAATACCGCAGCGCTTCGATTACTTGGGCCACGTAGCGCGCAGCCACAGCGTCAGCAAAGAATTTTTCTTTGGCTAACTCTTTATAGAGTTCTCCATACGGCGCATATTCAAGCACGAGATAGACGCACGAGTCGTCGTAGAAGTAGCCGTGCATGCACAAAACATTCGGGTGGCGAAGGCGCGCTTGGATCTCGACCTCGCGCTTCAAATTGTTAACTCCGCCGTCGCGCGTCAGAGGGGACTTGAACAGAACCTGTGGAATCGGTATCAGAAAATATTATCAGACGCACGAAGTGCTGTAAGCTTCATCCCCGAGCAAGTGTACCTTGAGAGCAACAGTGACGTTCGTGCATTTCTCCTTCGCCAAGTACACGTTTCCGAACTTGCCTTGACCCAAATTCTTCGTCACTATGAAGTCGTCCATTTCCCATTTTGGGTTCCCATCCAACCTCTCACTGATAGATTGGACAGGTTTAGAGTCGTCAAGTGATGCGCGGCCTGAGATGCTCTTTCGAGACGTCCTTCGTTCGATACTGGTTCTCATCGGTTTCTGCACAGGAACTCGGTCCGGTAAAGCTAGCTTCTTCACGGTTCGAGAGATTTCCACACTAGTTTCTGCAGTCGCATGTTCATCTTCAATCTTGCCATGGACCACAATGAGATCCTGTACCTCCTCCTTCAACTGCGCCACGGAGTTGGATGTCTCCGGAACATCGCTGCCTCTTGCTGAATCCGAGTGCGGCACACGAAGTGCCGTACCAATACTTCCAAGCGAGATCGTCTCTCTTGAGGACGCGCTTCCCTCCTCTTTTACATCGGTTTCGAGTAGCTCCCGTGCTGCGTTGTGTGGTGTCACTGCATGCACCGACGTAGCAACACCTTCGTAGCTTCTCCTTTGTCGAGATCACATCAGTTTCGAGCAGGTCCCGTGCTGGGTTGTGTGGTGTCACTGCATGCACCGACGTAGCAACACCTTCGTAGCTTCTCCTTTGTCGAGATGCTAGTACACTCACACGCCTCGGACCTGGCACAATTTCCGGCGTCGCGCCCTCCAAGTCCCCATCCATTCCGCCATCATCGCTCTCGTGCTGCAGGAGCCGCGTGGGCGTCATAACTCGCTGGGCACCACCAGCCAATGACGGAGCATTAGAAGCCGGAGAAATGTAGCTTCTCCGCCGCTTCTTGCGCTGCTTGGCCGACACGACGTCACCACTATCGCTCTCAGATACTGTAGCTACGCTGCTATTTGTCTTGGGCGCTGGAGTCTTGGGTATGTCATAGATCTGCTGCTCCTGCGTCTCGTCCGCCGTCTCCAGCTCTCGGATCGGTACGAGGCCTGCGGGTTCGTCCGACACGCGACGTGGAGCTTCTACCGTCGATTGAGTCGGCATATCGCGCTGTTTTGGGGCCACACGCGTGCGCACTGGGGCTCCTCGGGTGGTTCTACCGGTACTGGTTGTAAGAACAGACTTTCAGGTTAGTATTGTCACACTTGGGAAGGATGGGTTTCAGCCGCTTGTTGCACCTGTGGGCGAGCACCCGACGCGCAGGTCGAGCCGTCTTGGAGGCCTGCTGCTCCTTCTGGCGCCGCTTCTCCTCGCGCCATCGCTCGAGCGCGAGGCGCCGACTATCCGCCATCGAGTCCTTCGATGGCGGGAAGTTCAAAAGTGGTTGATATTCATTTCTAAATCGGTAGATGTCAATTTCTATTTCTAATTTAATGTCATATTTCGTTCAATACAACATTTATTGTTTTCATGATTCACGCAGCTCAACACGATTTCCGTACTGCACACTGCTGTTGGCAGTCTACCGGCGATATCCGTCAGCATGTCAAAAACGACGAGGATCAGCGCACAGAAGGACATGTAAAACTATGTAGAAGCAAGAAGCTACACTTATGAAGACTGCATTCTCGTAGGGCATCCCGACCTAACCTGCCGGTAGATCGGACATCATCTGCAACTCCCTTCACTACAATCCAAGCAGTAAATCACAGGCGCGACTTGGCACCAGACTCGCGCGCAATTTCGTCGCGGATCGGGCGCAGCAACTCATGCAAGGCCACCTTGTCCGACGAGTGGTTCAACGGGTCGTGCTGCGCAGACTCGTACAGAGCCTCGTACACGTTCCCGTCGTAGCGACCCAGCGTCGAGTTCAGCGTGTGGTCCGAGAAGTTGAAGCCGTCCACCAGCGTCACGGCGTGCGGGCGGATGAGCGCGAGCAGCTCCTCGATGTTGGCCCGGATGATGGGCATCTCGCTGGGGAAGACGCACCCGCTCTCCATGAACTCTCCGGCGGTGGCTTCGAGTTGGGTGAG
>JAIKVG010000897.1:0-10636 GCA_024679175.1 Phytophthora cajani
CTGAATATTATCGCTCATGAGTTCTTGTAAGACCATCATCTGATCCATTGTGATATTTTTTAATTTAATTTATTTTCAAAAAATGATATGGCTACCTATATAGATAGCAATGAGTACATTAACTTTTGGTAAGCACAAATCGAAGACTATTGAGGAGGTATATGCTACCGATCCTGGATACTGTCGCTGGCTAATGACTCAAAAGAGTCTCGTAGATTATGATAGTCCAATTGGTAAATTTCTGTCTGACAAATTTGGCAACGATGATGGGTCGTTCCTTATGACTTGGGGCAAATACAAACTCAAGACGATTAAACAGATTCAAGTTATTGATCCTAAATATTTAATTTGGTTGAGTAAGAACGATTTCGTTCAGAACCAAGATGCCCAAGCTGAAGGCTGCTGTCGAAGAGCTGCTGAAGTAAAAAAAATGAGTCCATGGACTCATCATATTTTTTTGCTCTTCAGTTTCAAAGGATAATATCACCAAAAATTGTTTTATTCATCTTGCTATATTTAGAAAAATCTTAAAGTGGACACAATGCCCCAATATTTTAGAAAAATCTTAAAGTGATACAATGCCCCAACACTTTAGAAAATAAGAGTTTTGTGGGAATAATTTTTTATTGACCTGTGAGCAAGTAGGGGATTAATTTTAGTATATATTTGGATGCAATGTAAAAATTTAAGCTTGGTGGTGAAATGATAAAGAAGGAGTATTATGGAAAGATATTAAGAGAAGTGGGTGAAAATACAAACATATTAACTAGCGAAGGAGAAATACTTTGTCAGTGTTCTTATATCGAGAGAAATTAAAAGTGGACACAATGCCCCGTTAAGAGTATATACTGTGGTCCGCACAGAAATTCGACAAGAGGGCTCGAATGAGAGCTCTGGTCAAGGGTGCGGTCAACGACGCGAGAACGAGGCTTCTGTTGGACACAGGAGCGAATGTAAGTGTGATTTCGGAGAAGTTTGCGAAGCCGTTGCGGTTGCGTGATATTTAGGGTCACGGTCGCTGTATGGAGATCCAAGGTTTTACGAAAGGAACAAATGGCTACAGAGAGACGAGCCCTCGTCAAGGTAACCCTCGGCTGGGCGCGCGTGTACGAGTTTGAGTTGTGGATCATGGATCATGGCGCCGGAGTGGATGTTGTCCTCGGCACTGACTTTATGATCCCTGCTGGAGGGCGTTTGGATCTGTTTCACGCGACCGCGAGGTTGCCGGACGAGGTCAGCATCCCGCTCATCAAGCCTCTAGGCGCACCGGATGACCGAGGCTTCGGTCCGCATGTTAACGGTGGACCATCCGAGGACTTGCACGTCCAGAGCCGAGAGTGTGTGGAGTACCGAGTACAACGACGCCAACCGCATCTGGATACACACGAGGTGTGGGTACGACGCACGAAGTCTGCTGCCGACGGTAACGAAGTTTTGGCGGGGCAAGGTCGAGTGGGTACGGTTGACCAATGTGTCTGACCACCCGACGACGTGTCACGCACACACTCCAGTGTTGCTGTGGGTACCGATTGGGGATCTCCCAAGGAATGACGGCTACGTTCGACTCGACGTGTCACGCACACACTCCAGTGTTGCTGTGGGTGCCGATTGGCGATCTCCCAAGGAATGACGGCTACGTTCGACTTAACTCGGCCCGATATGAAGACTGGCAGAAAGCTTGCCTACGAGAGCAGCCGCGATGAAGTCGTCTTTGCGCGCGAGTGCGAGGCGTATTTAAAGTGGCTGGCCGCGCAACCGCCGGCTGTGGATTGGCCAACCTACACTCCACCAACTGGGGTGATGGTCCGACCAGTCGACAACTCGCCCGACCGACGGCTCAGGTTGAGTTGCGCCGAACGATGGGAACGCGAGCTCGCGAAGCGTGAAGAGAGGGAGCAACTTGCTGTCGACGGCTCACCAGTGGGTGATGACCCGGCAGCGCTCTCTCCCCAACTCGTGGAGCTTGAGCATGCGCGAACCGAAGTCTCGTCAGGGGTGACCGAGGAGTCCGTCTACCGAGACGGGACTGACGAGCCTGGCGAAGCGGAAGAGTGTTCAGAGTCCAGCCTAGACTCGGGTGACCCGCGAGGAAGTGATGACAATAGTGGAGATGACGATGGATCGGAGCTCTCGTACCAGAGTGAAGACTCGGCTGGAGGTGACGACCCGATGCTGGTGCTGGAGCGCACCTACATCTCGGTGGCGACGCGCTGACGGCTGAAGAAAGTGACAGTGACGCGAAGGACGTCGTGTCCAAGCACCAGGCGAACGACATTAACCTGGAAGATTACGCTCACGAACTAGCCTTCCTACCCGACCTGACCGAAGCCTCAGTTACAGAGTTGGACTATTCGGCTGCAAACGTGCGGCACCCGGACCTGAGTTGCGGCCGACAAGACCGCGTGGTGAAGGTGCTCCGGAAGCATGAGAAGATTCTGATCTGCAGTGGCAATGCGTTACCACCTCCAGCATATGGTGTGGTGTGTGACATCGATGTGCAAGGACACGCGCCTATCAAGCAGAGGGCTCGGCGGATACCCCTCCGACACCTCAGGCAGCTCTATGAACTGCTCCGGGGGCTGCTGAAGGCGGGTTTGATTGCGTTCTCGAACAGTCCGTGGTCGTCGCCAATCGTCATTGTGCTGAAGAAGAATGGCGTCGACATCAGATTATGCATAGATTACAAGATGGTGAACGCTGTCACTGCAATTATGAAGTATGGGATGCCTCTGGTCGACGACTTGCTTACCGACCTAGAGAAGTATCTGTGGTACTGCTCGCTTGACGCTGCGAGTGGGTTTTGGGCTATCATGATGACGCAGAGGGCTCGTCAGATCTCTGCGTTTGTGTGCGCTTTTGGGCCACTTTGAGTGGCTCCGAATGCCCTTGAGGCTCAAGAATGCGCCCATGATATATCAAAGGATGCTTGACAACGCTCTGTGGGGCTTCGTGCAGCCGAAAGGTGGGTGGAAGCACTACGCGACGCTGATGGAACAGGCCGAATCGCGTGATCGAGTAACGACTCAAGAGCGGACCGAACAGTCAGCCGAACCGAGGCCTCGAACTGAGCCTTCGCCCATTGGCTACAAGTGCTTTACTTGCTTCTATAGCACCTAAAGTGGTCAACGATAGCCTAGGAATCAGAGAGAGGTCGTACGTAGTCGTTCCTTGAACGAAAGACGTTCCGCGGATCGTACCATTAACGTCCAGTTTGTAGCTAGTATTGATACTAGCTTGACCAATAGCCAGATTCCCATTAATATCCATCAGCAAACGATCTGAGAGAGCAAACCTCCAAAAATATGTACTAGGCAAACTTGCATTAGCCGATCCACGAACGCCTTGTTCCATTTGATAATAGCTTGTGATATTGATACTTGCTGCGCTTGTAGTGCTAGTATTTTGAACAGCTAATCCTTTCGCGAAAACGCTGTCGATGACCAGAGATCCTAATGTTCCAACCGACGTGATATTAGGCTGCGCGGCGGTCTGTAGCGTACCAGTAATCGAAGTAGCCGTAAGTGATGATAAAGTTCCAATCGATGTTATATTAGGTTGTGAGGCGGTCTGTAGCGTACCTGTGATGCCTCCGGAAACAGTTAGATTGGATAAAGTACCAATCGATGTGATATTAGGTTGTGATGCGGTCTGTAGCGTGCCGGTGAGGTTTGTAGATGTAAGTGATGATAGCCCTCCGATTTGACCGCTAGCTCCTACGATTAGAGCTTTATTATTGCTTGCCGATCCAGGACTAGCACTCAGTAGTGATAGGTTGCTAAGATCAACATTTGAACCGTTCAGCTTTAAAGAACTACAACTTATTGAATTGATACCAGTTATATCGCGATTGGCATCGACTACAAGAGCTGACATTGGACTTGCCTCTCCAATTTTAACTGAACTGATATATGTTAATCGATAATCAGTCTTATCTAAATACAATTGATCAGCTAAATCAAGAGTTAAAACATCTCCAGCACTAGCAAAAAAGCTTGGATTGAAAATATCACTATCAATCGAAGGTGGTCTAATTGATAAAGTCATTTCTATTTCTATATTATCCTAACATAAAAGGAGACCTTTTCCAATGTCGCTTATTCCAAACTATGGAGCGGCATTGCCCAGAGAATATCAAACGGGATCGCTAGGTGAAATTAAAGAGCTTGGAATTAAGAGACTATCTCGAATGTTGATTTTAGGACCAAGTTTTTCCGGTAAAAATAACCTAAGGTAAATGGCCAAACAGGGGCCGGTGTGCCAATTCAAGGCCGCTCTCATGAGCCAATCAAATACTCCCATTTACATTTTATCTCTTTTGATTGGCTTTGTTATAGAGGTCAATATAAGATACATTTAAGGTTCCATAGTGAGTCCAAGTCATAGAGAGCGGCCCCGAATTGGCAGATCGTTGATCCTAGACCCGATTTTGCATTGCGCTTATCGTGCCTGTTTTTATGGGTTACAAGCTACGAAATAGTCCAACAAATCGACAAAATCATCAGCTTTTCAATCGTACCATTCCTATTTCCTACTTTTTTGTTGAGGAAAAACTACAACCATATTCGTAGAAGACTTGTTTGGCGGCCCCTGTCTGGCCATTTACCTTAGTCTTTCATGTATTGAAGAACAGTCCAAACGTATTTAGTCATCTCCATATCATCGCGATAAACCCTAATCAAGAATTATATAACTATTTGAAAGATAAATTAGAGTATTTTATCACCATTCATGATCCAGATTCTCCCCCGAGGGTTGATGATATTAGAAAAACACCGATAAATGATAAATCAATTGAACTTGTTGTCATTGATGACTACAGTAATGATAAGATTTTAATGGAAAGAACATTCAGCCACTATTTCACTAGGGGGAGACATTTTAAGCTAAGCACAATCTGTCTTGTACATAGTTATTTTGCTACACCGAAGATAATACGGCTAAATAGTGAATACGTAGCTATTTTACGAGCAAATTCAAAAAGAGATTTGAAAATGGTTGCAAAGGATTTCAATCTAAAAAATGTTGATGAATCAAAACTAATTAGAGCTTATGACGTTGCCACATCTAGCAAAGGCCAAGCTTTGTTTGTTGATTCAATTCGTGGTGAGCTTCGGTTTAATTTTGATAGAGTCATTGATCCAAATTTAATTTATCCATATCTTATAAATATGTCGAGTAATATCACGTTATCGAGTAAGCACTTGGTTAGAAATGGGTTCAACAATCAGCTTCAATACAATTTCAGAGGATCTGTAGTCAATTTCAGAAATGCTCAAATCGCGGTAGAGAGTATCAACATTTATAATTCCCAATTTGAAACGTATGGAAACAACACTTTCAAGCTACTGATGCCTACAGCAAGTACATTTTCAACTATTCAAATTACGCTATCAAGCGGTTATTACAGTTATGCGAATATCAATAGCGCTATACAAGCTGCATGCATATCTGCTGGGGCTTACTTGATTGATTCGAATGGAAACAATGTATATTTCTTCAATTTAAGTGAGAATCCTACATTTTACAGTGCTCAGATTGATTTACTTCCCGTTCCAACAGCGCTTGGTGCTTATACAAGACCCCCTAGCGGATTATATTCAGCTAGCGGAACTGGTTTGCCGGCTTCTTTTCCGTATACCCCAAAGCTTGTTATTGATAATGATGAATTTGGCTCGATAATTGGTTTCCCTCTTGGTCAATGGCCGACATCAAGCGTTTACACTAAGCAATCATTTCTAAGCCCTATCTCACCTCAAATCAATCCAGCTTCCTGCTATCAGGTTCGATGCAATTTAGTCAGAAATCCATACAGCATTCCTGACGATATCTTGAGTACTTTTAACAGTGCTGGGACGACGATCGGTCAGCTTATAAGCTATCGACCGAATGAATTTACTATTGTTGATCAGGATGAAAGATTTGTCAAGTTCAATGATTCCAATATGCTAATTGGATTATCAATTCGTCAAAATCCAAGAAGCAAGCTTGAATTTAATATGAATTATTTTATAATTTAAACGATATAGATCAATTAATTGGAGAGAATGTATAAAGAATTATCAATTTCATCGGAAGTACCTATCGCAAAACTGCGTAAAGCGGTTAAGGATGGAAAATTAATAAGCTTAATCTAACCAAAAATGAACTAAGCGGATCTGGAGCAACTCTTCATCTGCACCCTGAATCATATGCTAAAGCTCAGAAAGCTGGAAAATCAAACAAGGGAGTTCGTCTTTTAATCACCAAGCATGAGATTGAGCATCCTATGACGTCTTTGAACGGATCCGGAATGCATGGAGCCTCTATTTGGAGCAAAATTTGGTCTGGTATTAAATCAGCTTGGAACCCTGTCATTAAGCCTATGCTATCGGTTGGTGTTGATCAGTTAGCAAATGCCGCATCAGCGGCTGTTGCTTCGCGTGGTCAAAACCTGATGCTGGTAGGTATGCTTCGAAACGAACTCAAAAAAAGAACTGGCATTGGCATGGCTTCTAAAGGTCGTATGGTTAAAGGATCTCAGGCCGCAAAAGATCGAATGGCTAAACTACGTGCTATGCGAAAAACCAAATCTACAAAGGAGGGTGCTCCGTTTAGACGTCAATGTTCAAATCTGTAAAGTTCTTCATTAGATCCATTTTTTATGTTGTTTGCAATAAAGCCAAAATAAACACCATATTCCGCAATATTGATCTGATGATCCTTGATATTGAAATCTCGAATAGTCTAAATTTCCAAATATTAATGGAGGAGGAGATCCGGTTGAATCAAAATATGTATTATCATTAACACATACCCAATGACCAACATCGCTGTCTTTGCGGAGTAGTATCAGATAAGACCCTTTCTTTGGAAGGGGGTGCTTTATTTCTGAAAGCTCGTATATAGCATTTATATTAATATCAAGAATTTTAGCTAATTCAATTAAATCTGAATCGCTAGTAATTCCTTTGATTAAATGAGACATTTAATTATTTTTCTATCTAGTACCGATATACTTATATAGTATTAAGTTTATTATTTCATCATGACTGACGTTACTCAGCTATCGGATGAATTTATTCTACAGTCCTCGCTAAAGAATGATCCTATCGTAGACGTTTCGAAGGGCAAGAAGCTAGTAGTACTTTCCCATCTTCAGCAAGGTTCTTATACCTCTGGTAGCGTTACTTACGATGCTACAGCTACTGCTGGATCTCAAGGGGATGCCTATATCACGGTTCCTTATGTTGTAACTGGTAAGACTATAGGTGCTACTGCTATCACATCGGGTCTAAGTAGATTTGCTTCTTCTCTTCAATGCAACGTCACTAATGTTGTTGATTCGCTTAGCCTAGAAATGAATGGTCAAACCGTTCTAACTGATGGAGAGTACCGCATGTTCTGGAATAATTTACGCGCTCAAACAGAACGATCGCTGGATGATATTAACAAGCATGGCGCCGATTCCTTTCTATATCCTGACGACTGGTACAGCATTAATTTTACGGCTAGCGCGTCAGCCGCTGGTGATGGCTACTCTAATAACCAAGTAGATATAAATGCGACTCTCGACTCTACTATAAGTCAAACGCAAGAAAACAAAGCTTTTAATTCCGGCCATTACAATCGACTTGCTACTATGCTTCCGATTGTTGATGCTACGAAAGATACCCCATCTTGGGGCTGGGCCTCAATGGGAACAACTGCAACGAATAATTTCGTTATCCAAAATGCTAAAGGTTGCTTTAAGGAATCGGCTGCTGCTGATGCTTCAACGACTGGCGTTTTAGGAAGACGGATTTATATGCTGAAAATTCGACTTGTAGATCTTCACCCCCTTTTCAAAGAGCTTAATCTAATTTCGAATCCACAATTCAAGCTTCGTCTCCGTTTCAATACAGGTACTGTCAAAGTTATTGGAACGGCCACCACGATGCAATTAGATAATGTTACCATGACTTCTGGTCAGACTTGCCCTATTATGATCTCAGCTGCGGGTGCAGGACAACCTATGAATAGCGTTTTAGGGACTGATAAAAAGTCGGTTTCTCGTTTGGTGTTCTACAAAATGAATACTCCACCGTTGCTGATGTCGGTAATTACGTTCCGTATCCTACAACGCGTCTAAACATTCCTTTCTATGATCTACGTAATCCTAGTTCGATTATTAACAAACAGATTAAGCATATCCGATTTAATGATGTAGATGCCCAATACTTTACTGGGCGCGCTGGTACTTCTCCAGCAGCTCCAACAGGACAACTTAATGCTGACTTCAACTTCCAACTATCTGGTACATTCAAAAATATCAAATATGTAGCTCTCCTCCCATTTGCCGAAACTTCAGCTGGTCATTTCGTTAGTGCTCACGGTACTCAACAATTCCAATCTCCTTTTGACTCGGCGCCTTGGACCGTCATGCCTGGTGCTTCCATTCGTAATTTCCAAGTTACGATTGGTACCTCAAATGTCTTCTCGAAGACTCACGAATATGACTATGAAAATTTCCAAGACGAATTCAGTAAGCTAGCGGCTATCAATGGTGATCATTCTCGTGAAATTTGCAATGGTTTAATCGATTCCAATAAATGGGCTTATGCTCATCGCGTCCTAATTGCTGATTGTTCGCGCGTCAGTGAAAGGATGTTCCGCAAAGCGTTCAAGTAAGCGGTATTAATGGATGTGCTACTGGTATAAATGTCATGGTTCTCGTAGTGTATGAACGCTCTATCGATGTTGATCGACTAACTGTTGAAGTATCTAACATCTAAATTAATTAATTAAATTTGTTAATTTAGATACCTATCTGTATATATGACCAACATGTCGACTGAGTTAAATTTCGGGAAATTTAAAGGCAAGACCATTCAAGAAGTATTTGCTTCTGACCCTGGATATTGTCGCTGGTTAAATAATCAACCAAATTTACTAAATGATGAAATGCGTCAATTTCTTGATTCCAAGCTAACTGACGATCCTGATGAATATATCCTTAATTTTGGCAAATACAAAAATCGGAAACTTAAAGTTATTCATGAACTGGACCCAAGCTATACCGATTGGCTTCGAAAAAATAAATTTGTTATTGAGAAGTGTCCGCGTCTAGTAAAAGAGCTAAGTGAACTTAACTAGATCATCAATATTTCTTTAACCAAAATTTGAAATTGTGGAGGACCTACCTTGGTGCTTGGTGGTTAGAGGTACCACCTTCACACCATCAGTTGATTTGGATTAGAGGCTTCGAAAGCTTTTCCAAGTATGCTTAGGTTGTGAGAAAATCTACTTTTCATCAGAGGCGGTTAAATGGGATTTGGTTGAAAAAAGGTTTTGTTGAATATTTGAGGTAGAAGGAGTATTGAAAGTGTTTAAAACAAAAGAGAAAAAATCAAAAATAAAAAAATGTCACGAGAAGTGCTGAAATCTACTACTAACCGAGACCTTGACTTTCGCACGGACGACCTCTTGGGAGTAACGGACGACGCAGCGCCAGTGAGTAGAGGGGCGGCCGAGGTCCTCCGACGCTTCAAGGATGGGATAATAGGACCAGAATCGTCCGAGTCCTCGGAGCCGGCATTGTCAAGCTCTTCGTCGGGATCAGAATCGTGGCTGGTCTGGTCCCGGGCCCTGGCCTTCGGACCCTGAGGTGGACCAGCAGGAGCCGAGCCCTCGCGCGGTCGCTTTTCAAGCGAGGACATCGCGGCCGAGAACTCGAACTCCATAGCCGCGAAGTCTCGGAGGAACTCTTGGAGGACCGGAGGCAGCAGCGAGTCGTCGCCCAAATCCAGGTCCGCCAAGATGCAACGTTGCTTGTTCAACTGCTGAAGGTACGCGTGGAACTTCTTCAAGGTGTCCGAATAGCGAGACAACCCATCGCGAAAGCTCTGCTGGTCCTTCTTGATGATGGTATGGAGACTCGCCAGCGACGCGTCTCGTTTCGAGACCTGCCCCTTCAGGTGGTCGATGATCTCGACGCTCTGAGCGAGGGCTCGGTTAGCAATGGCGAGCTGTCGGCTGACGGAGTCCCGTTCGCCCCGAAGCCCCTTGACGACGAGAGTCAACTGTTCCCTCTCAGCAGAAGCCTGCGCGCACAGCTGTTCAGTGCGGAGGCGGATGTCGTTCTCATCGTTGAGCCGACGCTCGCTGAGAGCTGCCGCTTCTTCAAGCCGATGGACTTCTTGACGAAGGGCGTCGATTTCTTCGTCCCAACCAAGCGGACGTGGCGGAGCGTCAGGGGACACCGCTTGGACTACTGTGGTGTGGTAATTCCACCAAAATCCTCCTCTACCAAAATGTATTAGAGACACCAACAACACGCTAACCCGCAAAGGTAAGCGCTTATTGAACCAAAACCTGAAGACCAGGAACGATCCCTTACACCGGGTCGGTTGCAAGCGCCTCTGTGCAACTTAGGTTGTCTTCAGTCAACCCAAAAACCTGTACCACTAGCCACGAGCTAAGGCTAGGGTACTATGTAGCGCTTTCGTGCAACCCCACTGCAGTCCCTCAGAAAGGAAGGGTACCGGCGTGTACGTGTTAGGCCTTATACAGGGGGACCAAGGTAAAACCTCGGTAGGTAGACTAATACACTCAGGGGCACTCTTGTCCCACAAATATACAGTGAACGACACTCCTATGTCGCTCTTGCCTCTCCGGCCAC
>JAIKVG010000898.1:0-10629 GCA_024679175.1 Phytophthora cajani
TAAATATTGACAGAAAAGGGGTAAAATTTAGTTTTACTCACGACCGGTGGAGATGCTCTAAGGGCGCCAGAAATATATATATGATTTCATAAGTGTATAATAGGGGGAGTCGAACCTAGCAAAAAACGTGATGATTTGTGGTGCGATTTCCTGTTGATTATTTCGCCCAAATCCTGTTGATTTTCAAAATCAACCACCTCCGGGAGGAATTTCCATAAACCAGTGATTTTCACTGAGATTTTACAAAATGATTGTGATAGATTGAAACTACTGACTCAGTGCTTTGGCAAATAGTAATATTACAGAAGTACTTCTATACACAGTCAGATTAATATAACAAACATCAGCTGTTTTTGGAGTCGATCTTCAAGTCGAAAATGTTGTGTATTCCTTTATAATAGCCAAGTTTTCACGCAGATCATTTCAAAATAAACATGTTCACTATCCCTATAGGCAAGTTTTAGATTTCAACTCGGGTTGACAGAGACGTTGTGAGTTTCTAGACAGCGCTTCGTTAACGACGACGGCCGCTAAGATAGTGGCAGTCTGTAGGAAGAGATCTGTGCACTTATCTCGAGCTTACGTGCGCTTGCGAGACCAAAAGCGGCAACTAGTGTTATTTCGCAGCTAAATGCAAAAGCTTTGTGTGTGTACCCGACTTTGCTTTGTTGATTTTTGGTGCAGAGTTAGTGATTATTCGGTCCCTTCTCTGTTGATATTTTTGTCGCCATTTTTGAGTACTTAAGTACATGTACATGTAGTGTCAGACTCAGTTACCGTGATGCTGCCGTACGTCAGTTATTCCAGGTAAAGCCGAAGCCTGGGCTAGTGAACCATGTTACAGCCACTATTAGATCTGCACCGCCAGCATCGCTAGCAATTTTGATCAAGTTCTGAATGGCTGCCACCTCCAATGTTACAGTCATCATCATGGTGGACCACCATGATGATGACTGTCTCCTCCGATCTCAGTTTTGTCAACGACTCCTTGTCGCACACGTACGAGCCAGTTGTTAACCGCTAGTGGGTTCAAACATGGACTGTACAGTAAATGCGATTTTAGAGTGAGATGGGAGGGGTAATACCATATATTCCTGCAACGGGTAGCCGGTATATATTTCTTCTCATAAGATAGGATATTGAAAGAGGGAGGTAAACTTACCTCCAGATGACAACATCGTCAAACAATTGAGGAGCTGCCCTCCGCCTTAGCTGCAGCCAGGATCATTCTCGAAAACTCCACTTCACGCCAACTTGCGACTTGTACACGGTTCTCAAGATGAAGGTTCAGATCGTGATTGCTGCCCTCGCTACTCTGCTATTGCCAGTGTAAGTACTCCTCGAAACCTGGGCGTAGGTAGATACACATATCTAGCTTTAGTTTACTGACCTATGCCATCAGTCACGGTGCTTCGAATACTGCTCGTCTACAGTGTGCTGGAGGAGTCCCTGACAACAGAGGTGACGGCTCGGGCATCGTGTACGAGAACACAGGCTTCTTGACTGCCGACTTCACCCAGAAGGCCTGCGCTGCGGCGGGCGGCTCAATCGATCCTACCAAGAAGGGCAACGAAAAATGCTGCGAAGTTCCCGCTGAACCCGATGCTAGCATCAGAACTTTCAACGGCGCTTGCGAAAGCCTAGAGGCTGGAAGTAAGTACCCGTCGTTCCGTCCATTTGCACGGGGATGCTAACGAAAACGCGAGGGAGTGGAGGGGTACATGGTATGTACTATTGTGAATTCCGGTCAAAATTTCCAAATCGCGGCGTCGCCAAATACAAAACTCAAGTCATTTGCCCAATCTCCGGGCCCATATGGTCCACGTGCCGGTCAGTTCGTACTTAAACGGGTGCCTATAACCAATCCTAGTGGCCGCGGAGATTGGCCGGAGATTTGGCTCGGGCGGTTCAACAAACCGCCCGTGGAAATTTGGAACAGAACACACAATACATACCAGTAGATGACTCCAATCAGAGCGGTCTTTGGGGCGTGGGTATATTTACTGCTACGAACGTAGGCAAGAACCATCCACCCGAAGGGTTCCAGAAAAAAATTACGAACCCAGAAAAACCTAAACAAAAAAAGAATGCAACAGCGAGGTAGTATCGTGACAGCCGACTGATGCCTTAAGCACCGCTGTGCTCGAGGGCTCGGCGTGGTTTTTACAAGATCGCGCTACGATGGCGAAGAGGTGCATCAATGCCATATGTAGCCGTTTATAATTGTGGTTACCAGTGATTTACAGTAAATGCGGAATTTGGTCGATAGCTCTGGCCCAAATTAAAGAGTTATGTGGTTTACACGTCCCGAATGAAGTACGGAAGTATGATTTTTTTTTCACACACGTCGCACGTCACTCCGTCAACATTTATGTTTAAGGAAATAAATAAAATAAAACTGATTTTAAGAGCAACCCGTAGCTAAAAAGAAAGCGGGTGCTATTAATACTTATTATTGAGGAACTTTTTGTAACAGAAACCAGCGGTTGCAAGAGGGCGTACCGCTGGAGTAGCGATTGTAGGTTGTAGGTTTTACTCATTTTTCCGAGCAGGATATGCTTTCCTCAGAAATCAGCAGCGTTTCCTCGTTTTTAAGGCCGTCCCAAACTTGGGACCCTAAGACAGCCCTCTTCCAATTAATGTGGTTTTAAGTGCTACAGCCGTTCGTTGTTGGATGCAGTGTCAAGCGAGGTAAGTACAACATATATGTATCGGATACATGTATTCTCCTGAGCGGCAGCTTTGTATGGACAAGGTAAGTACAACATATATGTATCGGATACATGTATTCTCCTGAGCGGCAGCTTTGTATGGACAGCCTCAGAGAGAATAATTCGTCCGAAAAAAGTTACTCACATCACAAGCACCATTCAGACAATATCACAATCCATCTACCGCCACTTTGGACGCCGGTGCTTGAGCTCTTCCGAGGAGATGTCATCCGCTGGGTCGACCTACATCCGGATGTGGAGGAGGACAGCCGGCCCTCCGTGCACCGAGGCCCAGTGTAGCTGCGGGGCATTTTCAGGTGTCATATTGATAGCCAGCACACCGCCTGAAGACCTGTAAGCATCGGGTGGTTGGGCATTTTCTAGGTCGTTAGCAACTAGGTACATGACTGTAATACAACTCACATGAAAACGAAAGGACAACATGACATCGGGGACACATAACGTTCACAAAGCTTAACCAGCGCTGCACGTCCATCCCTGAATGCAACGACGTTGTCGTCGTACCAGGATGTATAATCTTTTTCTTATCGTTACCGGATCTAACGAAGTATGGTGAGTTCAACCAACACCACAGCCAATTCTAAACTCTTTGTCACGCCGCGCACCGCCTGTAATAGAAACCGTTCTCGCAAATTCCATCATGAAGGTAAGCTTAGAGGTACATTTCCGTGGAGGTGAAGAGGAACGTCGTGCCATGGCCGTTATTGGCTTATCAAGATTCAATACGCTCAACGTCTTAAGCTTATATTCCAAGTTGCTGATATACTTAAAGTAGTATTTATATACTTAAAGTAGTATTTATTGAAGAGCGCCTTTTGTGGAAGCTGACACAAACAAACCCAGTATAAGCCACACCAGATACCAACTCCTTTTCGCAATTATAGGATTTTGCTGAATGGTCTTGCTGCAAGCTTACTGCCTACAGTTGGTAATATGCTGTACAACGTAACACCGAGGCGAAGTGAAGAAACCAATTTTAGAGTTGCAGCTGGGCAAGTTCTAAGTTTAATGGGGGTATGCACGAAGCTCTAGTATTTGGAAATATAGGGTGAGCTCACATTCTCCAAATTCCAGAACCAGCGGAGATGAAGTTTTGAACTTGCTTCGTGTTGACTCACGAAAACCGTTACGATTTTTCAGAAGGCTGGAGTCAAGTGCAAGTTCCCGTTCGAGTAGACTGACGGATGCTATTCGTTACCCGCCGTGAACACCGGACGCCAGGTTCGCGTCCGGTGTTTGCCTGGTGGGGCTGATTACAACAGCAACACTCCTTTGGGGCATGATCTGTACTAACTAAAAAAGTTCGTTTGCGCTTGTCGAAATGGAAACCACAAGAGGTAAAGTGTCGTACCTCAAACAATTCAAGCGAGACTGAACATGACACCCGATTCTGTAGTCTTACAAAGAAGATTTTCAAGTCGGATGCCACTTACGACAGCTCGTGAGCTGGCTCACTTCGGGGATGGACAAGTACTCAGCGGCTTGAACCACAGCCTGACCAGAACGCTAAACTCCTTTGAACAGTGTCCAAGCAAGTGGGCGTCCTGTTGTGATTACCGCACATGAAAAACTGTCGATCTGCTGCGGTTCGTCATGCTGTGATTACCGGCACATGAAATACTAAGCAACTCACAGAGTGAGCGGACCAATCGAAGCAAGTTGTCCGATAAATCATTATATGTACTTTGCTCCAACGGAAATGATGCATGCAGGTGTTTCTAAGTTGTCCGATAAATCATTATATGTACTTTGCTCCAACGGAAATGATGCATGCAGGTGTTTCTACCTATGCAGTAGGTAGGTTACCAGTGCTAATCGACGAGGGTTGACACAACTTGTGTGATGATCGAGACAACCGGCTGCCCTGCCAGTCATATAATACATTTAGGTAATACTCGAGGAACATATTCGCGATCTGTTTCTACATATGCGATCTGTTCAACCTCTCTTCAGATGGGGTGGGGTACTGTACCTAGGAACTCGTCGGTTGGACTCCCATTTTCCGATTTTCCAGAACCGACGCAGATGAAGTTCTTCAGTCTCTTCGTCTTGGCGTTCGTCGGCATCGTCTCCGCGGTGCACGCGGCTTCTATTGCGCACGATAAAGTCGAGCCGCTCGCCCAGCCCGAGCCTGTCACGGTCTCGGAAAAAGCTGGCGTCATGTTCAAGCCCCAGATCGAGTACAAGCTCGGATGCACCTCATTCCCCGCCGTGAACGCCGCCGGCGAAACCAGCACGGGACTGCCAGCCGATGGCCTCGACCTTTGTGACAAGGCTCCTTTGGGTTCCCAGGTCTACGGCCGGGCTACCTGGTTCAACGATGTTTGGGCCATCATGTACGCGTGGTACTACCCGAAATCTATCATTTCTAGTGTCGGGGTTGAAACCCACGACTGGCTAAATGCCGTGGTGTGGATCAGCAACCCCGCCGTGGCTTCTCCCAAGGTTATGGGGCTGTCAACGTCGAAGAGGTCCGAGACCGACTACATGAAGCCGGTTACGATGGAGACGTTTAAGTCGGAGGAGTCCTACGACAAACTTACGACCGGGCTGGAAAAGTTCTTCAATGGCACCAGCCCCAAGCTCACGAGCACGGCGATTTTGGGCCCAGCGTTCTTAAGACCAGCAACTGACCCGGGAGTTTTTCAAGATCTCGTCATGTGGGACCAACTGCCTGCCCCAGCTCGGACGGCGCTTAACGGGCAAGACATCGGGCGAGTACCTTTCAACGACGACAGATTTCAGAAGAAGCTCAAGGAAGCGTGGCCGTTTTAAAAGTAGGGCTGGGTAGTGCTGCAGCGCAAGAGACCACAACCGAGCAGACCTGCCAAGCAGTAGGATAATGAGTTAGTTCTCATGAAAATTGGTGTTGCGTACCGGTATCCGATATATTTCATTGGTTCAGAAGCACGAGCCTTATGAGCCAAGACGTACATGTATTCTATCGTCCAAACCACGTCATCTTCTACTGCTCCTGCCTGGTACACAGCGTGTGTTTCCTCCACAGCCCAAGAGTGCCCCTCGCCGATGGCGTCAGCTTGAGCTCGTCTCTGCAATACAAACAACACAAGACACCGTCACCTTAGGAATAAGTCTCCAGCTCACTACGAACTACTACCAGTAACTTCAAACATACAGCGTTGTGGACCCCTCTGCGAGCAGACTTTCCGCTGGCAGGAGCTCGAGCTTCACCGACTCGAACTTGTCGGCCGGTCCAGCGCGATACAACTCCCTCAGCTGCTCCGCCGAGCACTCCGTCTTGATGTGGAAGGCTGCCGAGCCACACACGAACGCACAAGGGTCAGTCTCTCCTGATCACCACCTGCAACTAGTCGGCAGGAACTTGAAACCTACAGAAGCTAGGCGTGCACGCGTCCGTCTGCAGCACGACCCCCAAGAGCGCTGGCGGCTGCTGCAGCTGCGGAGCCACGTTCACCTCCTCATGGATCTCGGTCACGATGGAGCGGAAGAATTCGTCTCTGGCCCCGTCCTCCAGACGTCTCCTTTCATCCTCCTTGCCCTCGTCCTCCAGTGTCCGCAGCACGCCCTCCGTCAGCTGAATGTGCGACGGCTCTGGGTGGCCGCCGGGCGTGTCCAGCAGATCCTGGTAGAGGCCCACGCTCTTGCTGCGCTTGATGAGCGCCACGTGGGCGTCCGCCGTCTCCAGCACCGCCGCCACGCCCACTTTGCGCGACAGGAAGGCGAAGGTGTCGCCCTGTTGCAGTCGGCGTCCGTCTTGCAGCAGCCGCGGCGCCAGCTCCGAGCAGCACGTGCCCAGGTACGACGCGTAGTCGGTCAATCCCCAGTCCAGCTGCAACGAAGAGTGATGGTCGCTCAGCCCCTGTAAGCGGAACTTGGACGCGTTGAAGAGTCGTGGGGACTGGCGTTGTAGATCTGCCCACGTCTGCGCCGCCTGCTGCTCCACAGCCGCGTCTGGGTGCACGCGCCGGTTGAAGCGATGTGAGAGACGCACACGCACCTGCTCCGCCGCCAGCGGAGACTCGAAACTCTGCACGGAGAAGCTCATGAGGCGCCGCAGGGGCAGGTGATGGTCTGGTACTGCTGGAAAAAATGCGGTTCATATATGTGTACACAAAAATAATAAGTATGCACAGGTTGCAAAACAGTACTGGTGAAGCGTGGATGGGGTTGTTCATGCTACTAGATGTTGAAGGTTTTATGCGCACTTTCATGCGTACATGATGGCGATCAACCCTTGGTCGCATTCTTCTTCAATCTAGGGAAAGAGAAGCGATGCAGAGCCTGTTCCACGGCGTGCGCGAGTACCTGACGCCGGTGCTGACCGAATCGTCGTTCGAGGACAAGGGGCTGCTCACGCCCGAGGAGTTCGTCAAGGCCGGGGACCTGCTCGTGTACAAGTGCCCCACGTGGCGCTGGGAGAGCGGCGAGCCGAGTCTGCGACGCGCGTACCTCCCAGCAGACAAGCAGTTCCTTGTAACGCGCAACGTGCCGTGCCGCCGCCGCGTGACGTCGCTGGAGCAGAGCTACCAGACGGAGGAAGCCGTCGAGGGCGAGGACGAGTGGGTCGCCGCCTCTTCGTACGCCAACAATGAAGGCGGTGCTGGTGCCGATGCCGTCACGGACCTCAGCGATGAGATGAGCGACATATCGCTCACGAGCAAGCCTAAGAAGCAGCAGAGCCAAGCGGGAGGGATCTTGGGTGCCATCGTGGACGAGCACTTCGTGGACGGCGGGGCTGCTGCCTCTGCTGCCGGTGCTGCTGCTGCGGAGCCGAAGCTGAGGGACTTGAGCTCGTACGAGGAGGAGGACAACCTCGTGGAGGACGACGAGGCCGTGCTCGGCCCCGCAGCAGGCAGCTACCTCGTGGCCAGCGAGCCTGACGACGCAGACGACGCCATTCTGCGCACCCGCACGTACGACCTGTCCATCACGTACGACAAGTACTACCAGACGCCGCGCGTGTGGCTCTTTGGCTACGACGAGCGCAACGCGCCGCTGAGCGGCGACCAGATGTTCGAGGACATTATGCAGGACTATGCAAACCGCACCGTGACCATGGAGCCGCACCCGCACCGCAGCTCGCTCGTGCACGCCTCCATCCACCCGTGCCAGCATGGCGCAGTCATGAAGCGCATCATTGCCAACCTGAAAGCGCGCAAGCCAGGCGAGAAGGAGACGGAGGAGCAACTAGCCAACGAGATCCGCAGTGACCAGTATCTCTTCCTCTTCCTCAAGTTCATCCAATCGGTCATTCCTACTATCGACTATGACTACACGATCGAAGTGAACGCCAAGCAGTGAGGGAAGCTTCGTCTCAAAGGTTGGTTCGTTATTCGAACTAAGGCTGACCTACTAAATAGAGCAGCTTGATTGAACGCTACTATTGCATGCATGTACACTGACGTCAGCGTTTACGGATAGCTGCGAGGGCTCTCCCGGTATTCTGCTACTACGTGTAGTACGTAAAAAAAAAAGTAATCGGCCGATCATTCAGACGAACCAAGCCATTCGAAGCAAATTTTAGGTGTCGCCAGTCGTCGGAACAGCACGAATACACAAGTCGTAGTCCATGCCTGATAGTGAAAAACTATTCGAAATGGAGCAAGACAAGTTTGCACAACGTTTGCCTCACCAGTTTGCAGGATTTTGCCATACATTTGTGAAAATGGTCGTAAACGAGAGCAGGTTAACGGGCTAGCTTACGTTGGGTTTACGAGGATTGGTACTTGAATTTGAAGCTCTTGACTCAGCAACGATGCTGCACGTACTGCGTCGTATCTTACGTAGTCTAGCTCAAAATCTATTGAGCATTCTTCGAGCGGAAACGTAAGCAGTCTACATCCGTAAAGCTGGCGGCGAATATTATTATGATACATTACTAGTGTCGCCAAAATAGCTGAGCGGGCATCTACAATAAACAAAAGTACTTACGGGTTAGCTAAAGTGCTTGTTCGCATTAACGTATCGCTCACGACGCCGCCTGTACTTATTGAGCTTCTTATCACTTGCTAGACAAGCGAGGAGGAGGATGGTATGAAATCAACTGGGAGATGACTTCGCGCAGTTTGCAGTGCGCCCAAACCCCCACCAGACAGAGAATGCTACAGTACGCAGTTTACAACCATAGTTCCCCCTCAAAGTAATTGACGTCTTTCGCCATCTCAGTGAAATCACTAGCAGATCATATATTCTGACATATCGAGCGCCCGTCACGGCGTTACACTCTGTCCTCCGTAGAACCATTTTTTGGATACCGTCGCTTCAAGCGCCGAACGATTTTCTCAACGCGAGGAAGAGAGAAGAGAGCTTAACCATTTTTTGGATACCGTCGCTTCAAGCGCCGAACGATTTTCTCAACGCGAGGAAGAGCGCAGCGCCGCGGCAGCACATTTAGACTTCCACCACCAAGCCCAAGCCCTACGCTGCCATGGTGTTCGTGACGCTCAAGTACATCATCATCGGGGACTCGGAGGTGGGCAAGTCGTCGCTGCTACTGCAGTTCACGGAGCAGCACTTCCAGCCCATTCACGACCTGACCATCGGCGTTGAGTTCGGGGCTAAGCTGCTCGAGGTGGACGGGCGCAAGGTGAAGCTCGAGATCTGGGACACGGCAGGCCAGGAGACCTTCCTCTCCATCACGCGCAGCTACTACCGGGGCGCAGACGGCGCGCTGCTCGTGTACGACGTGAGCCGCCGCGAAAGCTTCGAGCACCTGGGCCGCTGGCTGCAGGAGTGCCACCAGAACTGCCACAACGACGAGGTCGAGATCATGGTCGTGGGCATGAAGTGCGACGTAGACGAGCGTCAACGGGAGGTCTCGGAGGAAGAGGGCCGCAACTGGGCCGCTGCCCACGGACTCTACTTCATCGAGGCCTCGGCAAAGACGGCGCTCAACGTCGAGCAGGCCTTCGCGCTCACGGCCACGACTATCCTGCGCAACTTCGACTACTCCAACCACCAGGTGCGCAAGGCCTCGGGCGCCAGCAGGGTGTCCATAGAGGCCCCGCCGGACCACAAGCCGACCAAGTCCGAGTGCTGTGGCTGACATAGAGCGAGAGGGAGAGAGTGATGGCGTCGCTAGGAACACAAAGAGCCTCGTCGAGTGAGGCCAGGTAGGTATCTCGTCACTCGTCACCAGTGAGAAAGAGAGCAAAGCATAGCGTTGTGTGTTGTGTATCTCTATCACTATGAGCTGACGCCGAGCCGAGCGGCAGACGCAAGAAGAACGAGGAGGTGAAGCCGTGAAAGAGTCGGGGGGGACGCCGAGCCGAGCGGCAGACGCAAGAAGAACGAGGAGGTGAAGCCGTGAAAGAGTCGGGTGTGTGTTGTGCGTGTGTTGTGTTACCGCCTGCGGTCGAGAGACTAGAGCGCTTCCGTCTGCTCGGTCGCTGTAGCTGCTGCTGCGCTGTCCAGAAGCTCTTGCACCCACTCGCCCACGAGGTTGTTGCCCGTAGCCAGGAAGTGCGCGTAGTGCGTGTGCAGGCACTTGACGTTCGTGTACTCGCGGATGCCGGCGATGCCCACGTCGCGCAGGAAGAACTCCCAGCGACGGCCCTTGACCAGCTCCAGATCGTGCTTCGTCATCATGCGCCAGCGCTGCTCTGCGTACTCGCGGTGGCTCTCCTTCATCCGCTGTGACAGTTCCAACAGAGGTCAGTCAGAGGAGAACATCTAGGCCGAGATCGGCTGACGCACGGACGCACCTGCTTGGCCGCTTCGTCGGCGTCCAGTCGATGCTGCAGCGTCAGCACGAACTGCTGGTCCTCGAGCGCGGACACGCGCGCCTTGAGCTCCGTGGAGGCCAGCCAGTAGATGGTCGGGAAGGGCTCCACCTTGGCGCGCTGCTTCTTCTTGTACGCGTCCTCGGCGCTGCGCAGCGGGTAGAGCAGCAGCGTGGCTGGCCGCTGATCTGCCG
>JAIKVG010000899.1:0-10626 GCA_024679175.1 Phytophthora cajani
GCTGTTTACTGTCTCGCCGCGGTTTGAGCTTGCCTGTTCTTGCCGCCGGCAGACGCGAGAATTAGTGAGACCTTCGTCTGGAGAACAAACGGAAAGCGCGAGGACTTTGGCGTTTTGGGGGGCGGGGCTGTCGTCAGTCGGTCACAACGGTGCAAGTCGGGTTTCCAGACGGGGAAAATAAGATGGTGTCGGGCAGTCGGGTATGGCGACGGGTATCGGTTGTCTCAGTTGGGTACCGCTGCGGATATTTGTAGTTTGCTTCGCTAAGTCACTTCGCGTGATGATAAGAATCGTACGAAGCTGTTGGTGTATATAGGAGCTAGCGTTAGAGTGCCTATGAAAAAGGTTTCCTAATCGAATTGCTGTGGTGCATGTTGTCTAAATCACTTCGAGCCTTAGAGAGACCGTTTGCAACCGAAGCGTAGCGTAGATCTGCAATGGTGGGCGCGTGGCCGGAGGAGATATGTCTAAGTAGGAGTTTCTATCTAATCCAGACACCACGCCTGGTCGAGCCGAGGACTTAGCGTAAGGCACGACGGGGTGGGGCAGGCCGCTGCGTGACCTGCCTCCCGAAGTGCCGTTGCTAAGTCCGCAGGCGAGAGCCAACGCGAGAGTGTCCTACCCAAGGTAAGAGTAAAGTGCCGTTGCTAAGTCCGCAGGCGAGAGCCAACGCGAGAGTGTCCTACCCAAGGTAAGAGTAGAGCTGTCAACGTTTCGTGGAAACCTGTAAACCTTGCAAACGTTTGCTAAAACTTTTAACCACCTGCTAAACCTGAATAGTTTCGATGTGGCCCACATAAAATCAAGTCCGCGCAGCCATAAGCTCGGGCAACTTTGACACATCGCCGCCCGCCGGGTGGAGCTCTGGAGCGGCATCGCGGAGCGGCTGGAGGCCGACGTGGCCGTACTGCAGCTCACGCTCGTGGAGCTAGAGGAGATGCTGCTGCAACTGCTTACCGCCCAGCGCACGCATCCTAGATGTACGTGTAGTATATGGAGGAAAGAGGGTTGATACAATGGGGGAAAGGTGCTGACTTTGTGCTCTGTAGGAAATTGCAGCGCTGGTGACAGCGCTGGCGCAGATCCTGCCACTGAGCTCCGGGCTGCTGTGCTCCGAGTACACGCGCTTCGTGCAGAAGTGCTGCAGCAAGGAGCGCGTGCTGCTCTCGAGCGGTGCTGAACGTGTTCGTGAACCTCTTCCTCAACTTCATCAAGTCGTGTCCGAGCTAGTAGCACGGCCAGCTCGATCCGCGCGCTGGGCCAGGTAACGCGGACGCGCCAGTAGCGAGTTGGAGCTGCTGGTCACCGCGCTGCTCAAGCACGTAGACCCGGCGGGCGTGGACATCGAAGCGCGCTACGCTGACGAGCTTCGTGTCGAACATCTTCGTGCAGGCGGGCAAGATGCCCGAGGTCTACCACTACTTTTCGTCGTTACTGCGGATGGCGGTGGAGAACTGTCGCCGTAGCAAGCGCACAGCTTGACCAAGGACCAGAAAACGATTGCATCCTCGTCAAGGCCTGCACGTGCAGCATGAAGTGCGAGTTCACGATCATCAACTCGAATTTTGACCGCTTGAACGACCCCATTGCTGTGACGCTTCCCAGTCTTCTGACTTTCGTGCGGCAAGTCATTCCTACCATCTCGTGTTTAAGAAGGAGCACGATGACGCGTTGTTTTCGTGCCAGGAAGAACGGCGCCCCTCTGACTTCGACTCGTCCGTATGCGTTTCTGATAGTGAAGGGGCAAGTCGGAGAGTAAGTATTGATGGTTTTTACCGCTATTCACTGCGCAAGCAGCTTATTTACGTGCGCCTGCTCCTCACTCGTGATTTCGTGTAACTCGCTTGCGGCTTCATCAACTTCATCTTCCAGACTTCGCCCTCGTGTGGTGACTGGCTGAGTGTCACCATAAAGCTCCTTTGCGTGAAACTTTTCCATGTGGGGTAAGACTTGATGGTTTGAAGTCCTAAAAGGATCCAAACACTGCATCGCGTGCAGTACGCAAACGCGGCATGTTCATTCTTGAAGTCGGGCGCTAGGTGCCAGAACTGCTCGGCAGCTGCGAGTCGGACGAACTGCCAAAGTTCTGGCCGATGTTGGCGTTGCGTGACGAAGAGATGAGGAGGGGGAAATTCCAAAAAGTTTGCAGGTCGTGCTGGGGCGCGAGGATCTTGATCCGGAGAAGCTGATGCCGATGCGGGAGCTTGCTTGCTCTGCTTACCGGTCGGGCGACGGCTCACACTTGGACGACTGGAAGACGGTGTCTTCTTCTTCCGCTTAGTGCTGGAATAGCTGGTCCGGCGTTGCGTTGGCTTGGTGATCCGCGAGGGGAGGGACTGTACGGTCTCCGCTGCTTACGTTGGCGTGCGGAATGAGCTCGACTACTTGGTGGTGATCTTGGAGGCGGCCGAGGTGCTGGTGATTGCGCTTGTGTCGAGGGTGGCATACGGGCAGGGTTGAGGAGCCGGCCAGATTCGACGGCTCTATCAGCATTATTGTTGGCATGGAGAGCAGCCTGGATGAGGGGGTCAAGTGAGCGATGCGGCGGGCTGCAGGAAGACCCCAGTGCCAGGTCCGCCTGGCGGACCTCGTCCATTGTGTGCTTCGAAGCTTCAAGTGCTTTCTGTGAAGCTGTGGAAGATCGATTCACAGTAAATTTGTATGATATACATTAACCTCGTCACGGGCCCTGCGGAGTTTAGAACAGTTTAAAAGTTTGTTTGCAAACTCACCTGAGTTTAAGGTTGGCAAGGTTTCCGAGGTTTAGACCCCTAAACGCTGACACCTCTAGGTAAGAGTGCGTTGTGCGGTCACTGTGGTACAACCGCATAGCGCTTCTCGATCGTTCTGTGTCTAACCGGTCTATACATGCTGTATACAACTTGTTTCAGTTTTGGACGGGTTCATGACGGTTGCAAACGGGTACAATAGTCTCGTCACAGCTCAATTTTCCATATGGTGGACGGGTGCAGCAACAAGTGCCATCTGGATAAATACAACTATCTTTTCAACAACTACAGTCCGCCCCGGCAAATCAAGAAAGGTGGGACCAATAAAAAGTGCGAGGTTGCGAAACTTGCGAAGGGCTTTGACAGACGCGCCAATGTACTGAATTATTCAATTAATGGGAAAGTAGCGCCTCGTCTTGTACCGTCGGCTCAGTTTTCAAGCAGAGCGCGGTCGAAGGCATCATTGAAGCCTTCAATTTGAAGGGGACCAGCGATATACAGATATTGGCGTCTTGGAGAGCCACTATATAACTAATTACTTTTAATCTCTTATAATATTAGATCTTGGAATATTGGCAAGGCTATGCGTATGCGATGTGCAATAATGAATCCCTGTCATTCATGAATATATCAGGTGGCTCTTCAAGACGCCAATATCTGTAATACATATGCATTGCTGAATACAGTATCGCCGATATTATTATGTTTGTACTTTGTACATGTAGTGAAGATTTATCTGGTTACGGAGCATCGTGTCGCGTAGACCGCTGCCCGGACGGTCTTCTACGGAGTTCTAATGCCCGTATTGCCCCATCGTCCAAGGCAAGGCACTGCCGCCCCTGCTGCCTGTCGTCATGAGCGCATCTCGCTACAGCAATAACTTATCTAAAGTTCATTTTTATCCTTTCATTTACTCTAACTAGCAACTTGCACTTGCATGTTGCTTCCCGCTGGTTACACATGTTCCCTCCCGTTTTAACTAGAATCAGTAGATATCATACAGGGAGCGCAAATCTCGACTGCATGGCTGTACTAGCTCTGCGAGGTACATTCGACATCGCTATTCTTGATTTGCCGGGGAGATCTGTACCACTACTTGAGGCCCTCAGGGTATAGCAAAATGATATGTCAAATCTGCCTCAAGAAAAACCGGAACACGGCCCGCAAAGGGAAAAGTTCAAGTCGCATGGGCACTATCAAGGAACACAGGGGTGTGCGGTGTTCACAGTGGAAGTGGAAGATCTCGTTAAAATTCCAGCAGTGAAATCACCGACACAGCGACGAGAAGCACCCCTCACTCTCAGTTTACAGTCGACGAGAGGGTAACCCCAATGTGATCGAGTCCAAAGGACTAAAAGAGTGAATACGGCAGGAATGGCAAGTATGACTACGAGAGCAAGGCATACGACAGTTACAACGAGTATAGCGGTGAATATATTGTGCGGTCTTTTGTACTAGAGCTTACATTTTTTATAATGTGAGAAACCTCGAGGGCGACACGAGCTGCTCCCAGCGAGTTACGAGGTGTCCAAAGGTGATGAAGAGGCTCCGCGCCTGGAGTTCGCTGCTGCAGCATGTCCAGTGGTTGAATTGGGCGTCTACAACCCCGTCATCGACCTCTGTAAGTGTTAAGAACGCTCCTCCTTCCTGGACCCACCGGACATTTTGATGAACACTGGGTTCAGCGCTGCGACTGCGTGCATTGGCCTCCGAGTCAGCGATCACGAACGAGTACGTGAGCACGCGCTTCCCGTTGACTTCCTGCCACTTTGCGCACTGCACCAATCCCAGGAATCGAAAGCACACTTTGCCAGGATAGCTGCGGACGATCACGCGCGAGTCCACATCAAGCTGCTGCAGTGTCTGCCCGGTAATGTCCTCAGTACATCCTAAACTCCTCGCAGACGACAGTATCGGCCACACGTTCGAGCCGTCAGGTCGACTCATGGCGCTCTGGATCTGCTCAACAGAGCTTTGAACCCGCTTGGAGTATCGAGTCCATCCCAGCAGCGATTCTGAGCGTTGACTTGAAACGAGAGGAGCATGAAAGACCTCCCAACCGAGAAATTTGCCGGCATGAGTCAGGTTTCCACCTTCACCAGTGAACTTCTGTTGTTGTGCGCTGAGGACCTCGTCAAACTCGTGACGCGAGAACGGGTGGAAGAAGAAGGACGGTTCTCCTCCAGGGAAGTCCACACGACGACCAGCTTGCTCCTTTACCGGCTTCCATTCGGACTCGACGCAGCGCACAGTGAAGGTGCCAGCGGATTCGCTGTCGCTATTGGTTAAGACGTTGGAGGGCATCTGTGACACCAGCTTCTCACTGGAGGCTGCTGGAATTTGAGATACTGGGCGATCTTCTGTCGTAGCTCAATGCTTTCTTGTCGTAGCACCTCACGCTCCAGCACCAGCCGCTGCATCTCGTTCTGAACTTGGGGCACACCGCAAACTTTTGATCGACGCAGCTGGTCGACACGGCGCTCGAGCTCCTCCTCGAGGCGTCGGTGTTCGGCCTGCATACTCTGGAGTTGAGACGCCTTGCGGTTGCGGAAGCGAGCCATTCTCTTCGAGTGGAGCTCCATCTTGCGCTGGGCCTTGAGCTCCTGCGGCCACTTACGCACCGACGCCCGGGTCGGAGACTTATCGAGCATGAAGCTGAGGAAACTCGTGTCATCTTCATCGAACCCGGTGCCGTCCACGCGGGGGCTAACTCGAGTGGTGATATGATCAGTGGGGACTTGATTGCTGGGAGACATCGTCGCAGAAATCATGGGGTCACGTCAGAATCGAAACTGTGCCTTAATTAAGCATGAGATCCGATCCGTGCCCTGGTTGTTTACCGGTCAGAGTGCGAAAGAACAGCAGCGTAAACCCCGCGCTGAACCACAAATTCTGACAAAGTTGAGTGAACAAGTGTTGGACTGGCCATTGGTTGATGTCTTTGAGGTTCTGGTCCCTCTTGTCTAGGTGACTGTAACGCGGTCATGTCATACTGACAAGTGCACTCGCTAGTTGGAAGACCAATGACCTCGATCCGATTGATGAGGACATTGAGGTGTCGTCCTACTCACTATTCTGACAAAATACGGCGGCGACTTGCAGCTTGCATTGCCGGGTAGGGGTCGCAAGGCTTGCAACCCCTACATGTACACCATTTCAAGGTCAAATTGAGAAAATCTACAATCAAAACGAGAAACCGTACAATCAAAACAAGAAAACCTCTATGATTACGTGAAGCTCAAAATCGATACCCGGTAGCAACCTATAAAATATTAGTTATGTCGCATTTGGACACTCTATGCGACACTGATCGGAGCCTGTGGAAAGCAATAGCCAGGACAGCAAATCCTATTTTGTTAGCTTCTCGTTTTGATTGGAGATTTTCTCGTTTTGATCGTTCAGATTCTCAATTTGAGATTGAAATGGTGTACCCGGATAAAGTCATTTTGCAAGCGTGCGGAAAGCCAGAGCTGAGCCTTGCGTCTTATCTTGAGCATCAGCCAGCTGGACAGAACCTCCTGGATTGTCAGCACAGAAGAGCCAATTGCAGAGCAGTTGCTAGTGCGACAAGCGATCACAACCCCACAGCGAGAAGAAACTAAGATTTGACGCTATCGTTAGTAAGCATTTCCTGTACCGTACAGTCATTGGAGTTGGTAAGCTGATGTGGGGTCGACTGTACTCGGAAGCAAGGCGATCAGTGATTTCAAAACACGATTCACAAGATACGTCACTTCGCAAGGGGAGTATTCTTCTGCCCACGCTTTTAATACCGTAGGTGGTGAGATTGAACTTTGTATGCAGAAAACCGGAATTATGTACTCGCATGCTGTCCTTACGACTCACGTTATGAGGCTAACGGGTACAGTAGTACGATACCTACTGTACGTACTGTTCGATACAGCCGCTCCGATAATATTAATAATTTGATTTGTCATTTTGATCGAGTCTATCCCGTGTGTGTAGGCGTGGGGCGGTTCTATTCCGTCAGAACAGTCCAGTGCCACAACGCATTTGAGCCCTTCGCCCCCAAGTCCCGTTTCCTAGATCAATCATAAGAGAGTGTTACAGTAGTTCCTGGACTAAGACGAGGTTTTGGAGCAAAAACTGACTTTGTCCAAGAATTTATTCCAGTGGAACACCTTGTTGTTCCACTGGACTTGAGTGTTGGAATATCCGCTAGTTTATCCATAATCTATCCGACTTTTATTCAGATCTTCCTTGAGATAATTCAACAACTGGATTTTTTATTATGAATTCTAGAGTGTTATTTGCTCAATGCGTGTTCTTCTCGAACGGCGAGCCGTCCTTCTACTACGAGCCTTTCACTCAAGAGGAGATTGGCAGCGCTATCAACCCATTCAGAAGTGCTGATCTACCGACCGCCTCCACAACCAGCACACCGCAGGCGGGATGAATGTAATTGTTCGTGGAGTTGCCCCTCCGTCATATGAGGCCGTCACAGCCAGTGGCACACGTTTTTTCCCGAATCTACGACTACACGATTGGAACACGCTGCTGGTGGCTACCACGGAAACGTCGGTTCACCCTTTGGTGAGGCTGGGGTGTCCTCAGACGCTCGTTCATTCAACCCTCACGGAGATGATATCGCTACGGCGATGTCTGATTGCTGTTATTCATGATGTGATGCTGAGATTATTTCTCGGGGACCTCATCGTGGGTTCTCGGTTATATTTCCTGAGGTCGATAAACCCCACCATACAACAGTATGTTCGACCAGCGTGTGTAGCGATTGAAACAGGCGAGCATTGTTTTTTTGCGTGTCCTGGACTCGGAGACATGGCGAACGCTTTGGGCTCCGTGGCGTCATGCTTTCAAGGTTGGAGTGGCGCTTTTCCCGAAATCCTCTGACCTACAGGATGACTGGAGGCGACACAACAAAGTCTTGCTACTGCTGTGGAGGGTACATACCGTCATCGTGTTCCATCCTACGTGGCGGCTTCGTAATGATATCTACTTTCAAGAAACACAAGTCCAGCATTCAAGTGTACCAAGTATTCTCGCTTCTTTTGGAAGACATTGCCAATCAGAGGTCCGAAATAATAATTGCGAATCAATTAATAATTGGGTTTTGCCGTATTAATTTTTATTATTGGAGATCATGGTCTCCAATACAATACAGTATTGCACCAATTATTGACAATTAATATGAAAAAAGGTTGCCCACGCCAAAAGTAGCAAATATACGTCGCTAAAATGAAGGTTAAGCTTAGATCTAATGACGCGGCCAACAATGACGATCGTGTGAGTGGAATACTTGCAGTAAAGCTATAATGACAATTAACATTTTTCTAATATATTCACCCAAGCCAGAACATAGTTGACAGCCTCGGCAAATGCATGCGTTAAGGTGTCTAGAGTAGTGCTGCTGTTGGGGTACCTGCCCCAACAGCAGCACTACTCTAGACACCTCAACACATGCAAACCACTCTTGTTTGCGCTTAGCAATAATGTTGTGCAGCAGTGAACAAATGCCTGTAAATCGCTGCTCCAAGTCGGCTTTGGTTGGTCTCCGCATCTGTCGACTGGCTCGGGTGTCCATTGCCAGGTTCACCAGTTTGTCAGGGAGGCTCATAGTACTTATTCTATACTTTTGCCTTCAAATTAGAGTCCAATATATTGAAATTGCGGCAATTTTTATTATTGCTTCACACTAAATTGAAATTTTTATTACGGTCTGATTGTGTGCTCAATACAATATAGTACTGTATTTTCGGACCTCTGTTGCCAATTCATGTATCGGAACTCCCGGATCCAAAACCAACACCGATGACAATGCTAGCGGGGAGTGCACGTGGAATTGACGTAACCATTGAGTCCGCGTTGAGTGGCGAGATCGTCACAGAGATCGACACTCAAGCCATCCTGGAGTTCATGGACAAGAAGGACGAGAAGCGGAGGCGGCATCGCGACACCATGATCGTGTTCCGGCGCAAGGCGAAGGAGAAGCAGAACCTCTTGCGCAGCGAGCATCGGCGGCTTGAAGACTTGTTGAAGCAAGCCATGACACGCAGTAGAGCTTCTTCCACGAAGAGCCAGCAGCCTCAGACGCACAGACTGCACCAGTTCGCGGTGGAGATCGAAGCCTTGCGCAAGGAGAAACAGCAGCTACACAAACAACTCGCTCGTCACTGGAGGCTCCAGAAGATATTGTTCAGCTCAACTGCTTTCCAGTCAGAAGAAGACGAATCGATCCTCCCGACAACCGACTGGCGCGTGCACTTCCCAGGGGGCGAGCCGTCCTTCCACTTCTACCCCTTTACGCGCAGCGACTTCGATGCCGTCGTGGACTCGTGCTCCAGAGAGTTAAACTACAGGTATTCGGCAGCAGACTTAGCTGGAGACTTTCTCGGGTGGACTGTGCATCGCACGACCGTCACTTCGAGAGTAAACAGCGAAGCGCTTCTTGCCAGGGCGCGGTTTACCAAACGAGTGCGCTGTTCACTTCACGCAGCATTCGAGTCGATGAACCACGAAGCAAGAGACTCGTGGCCTCTGATCGTGACTCAAATGGACTGGAGTCGCAATGCTACAAGAGGTTCTAGCTCGGTACTACTGCAGCAGTTTGTAGTGGATGCCGAGGTTCAGTCACCTTGGTTCACCGCAGCCGACTCCATGGCTACAACAGGTGACCCAAATGTCCGTCTATCAGCCGACGAGAATGGGTACACCACTCACAGGCCGGACAGACTGTAAGTGTCTGCTCCGGTATGCTTCCTGCATATCTTAGAACTTGTATGCCCAACTGCACATTTAGCTGGACAGAGTCTAACGGAGCTGGTTACCATCAGACTCTGGCCTCACTCCAGAATCTTCCATCTATCGATCAATACACTAGGCAACAGTTCTATGCGGGCTAGCCACCCGCATCGCCCTGTGTTGATTGACTGTGAAGCTCTTCAGGCCCGGGACCCACTACAAAGAATTCTTTAGTAGAATTTCTCACGGCACGTCGCGCTGTCCAACACGACGAAGACCGCGGCTGTGGCGCGCTGTGAGCACCTGAAGACTGACTACAACTCCTGTGACGACTCGCACTGGACCAGGGAGGAGAAGAAGCAAACAAGACCAAGTGGAGGTGGAACTACGACGTCTGCCTCGCTCGGCACGCTGCTGCTCCCGCCAGCGATCGCCAGCATCTCGCACGAGGCGCAAGGAAAGTGGAAGCCAAAGCGGCGCGAGTACGAGCGATGCGGTTTTGCTGCCTTCCAACGTGTTTGTGGGCGGCGTGACGAAGGCGGTGGCCTGAGTCGAGCCCTACGCCGTGGCCGAGACGAAGACGGCTGCGTGCTCTGAGACGCTGGCAGCAGCGGCCGCACCATGGTATCGCCGAGCTAGTGCTGGCAATCACCAGATCTACAACAACAACAACTGCGAGGTGTCCAAGGCTGCAGACGCCGACGCCCCGTTTGTCTGACTACGAGGAGAAGTCCTACGAATACTTCATTACCGAGGAGAAGTCCTACGAATACTTCCTTTCCGAGGAGAAGTCCTACGAATACTTCATTACCGAGGAGAAGTCCTACAAATACTACATCAACAACAACAACGACTTCTTTTGGCCCCTGATGCAACGCAAGCTCAGGATGGAGACTGAGAAGGTCGACAACGAGACTGAAGTGTTCAAGGGTTCGCCTGTGGGTGCTCGGCTTAACGGGTTCGAAGTGACCGAGTCCCTGACTCTGGGTGCTCCTCCTTTTGAGCCGCATGCCACCGAGGCTCTTCCTTTGGGTGCACCGACTGACGGGCTGGATGTGACCGAGGCTACACCTCTGGGTGCTCCACTCGCTGGCTCGGAAGTATCCGGGGTTCTGCCTACGAACATGAAGTTTCCCAATCAACCAGCCAAGGACGAGAGCTGCCTGGTGCGCTCAGG
>JAIKVG010000900.1:0-10611 GCA_024679175.1 Phytophthora cajani
TCAAGATGGCCTTCAACGTCTTCTGCTGCGTCTACGGTGTTGGAACGCTTGGTATGCCAGGCAACTTCTCGCGTGCTGGACCCGTCCTCGCCGTTATCGCCATGGCGTTCATGGCCTTCGCCAACGTCTACGCGTCCGTGGCAATCTGCCGCGTCATGCTGTTGGCCCCCAAGTCTGTCAAGACCTACGGTGACCTCGGTCACTGGTGCATGGGCAAGTGGGGCCACTGGCTTGCCGTTATTGCACAGATGGCCTCGTGTCTGCTGGTGCCCTGCGTGTTCCTGGTGCTGGGCGGGTCGCTGCTCGACGGTCTCTTCCCTGACGCCTTCAGCGACTCGGTCTGGATCATCTTCATGGCGCTCATGTGCCTGCCCGTGTGCCTCATCCCGACGCTCAAGGAAGGAGCTGGCGCTGCCTTCGCTGGTTGTGCTGGCACCGTGATCGCTGATATCATCGGCGTGGCGGTAGTGCTCCACGGCATGCGCGGCCACCCGTCGGTGCCGTCGCCGGATCTCAATTTCTCGCAGGTCGCAGGCGTGTTTGGCAACCTGTCGCTCGCCTACGGCGCCGGCATTGTTATTCCGGCCCTACAGCGCCAGCACAGCGAGCCCAAGCGCATGCCGCGCGTGGTCTTCTTCACCATCTCGTTGATTTCGTGCCTCTTCCTGATCCTGGCCAGCACGGCGTACTCGGCGGTGGGCTGCCAGATCACGGGCAACTTGTTGTTCACGATCTACCCGGACGCCGATACGGGCATGACCACGCTTGGGTTCAAATCGGACTGGGGCGCCGTCGTTTTGGCGTATCTCTTCATGCAGCTGCACATTACCATCGCCTTCTCGGTGCTGCTGAACCCGGTGTTCTACCTGGCGGAGCGGCTCGCCCTGGGCATGCACAAGAAGTCCCAGAGCGACATCGAGAGCGGTCTCACGTACGCCGACGCCGCCACCCCCGCCAAGGAGTCGGTCGTGAACGCGTCGGCCAACCCTTCCGAGCGTCGGTCGGGAATGTCGTACATCTCGGTCGCTGATGCTGAAAACCCGCACTTCGGCGACGCCGAAGCCGAGGCGGCTGAGTACCGCGGCAGCAACACGATCAAGTACGTCCTCATGCGCATGGCGATCATCATTGTGCTCGTGATCCTGTCCATCGTGCTGAAGGACCACTTCTCCGACCTGTCGGACTTCGTCGGCGCGTCCTGCATCTCGCTCAACAGCATCATCCTGCCGATCGTCTTCCTGCTCAAGAAGTGCTGGAACACGCTTCCGATGTACGAGAAGGCCCCCGCTGTCATCGTGGTGGTGGTCTGCACCCTTCTGGGCTGCTACGTGACGTACACGTCGGGCAAGACGCTGTTCGCGCCGACGGACTCGGACGTGTCGTTCCCGTACTGCGACTCGGAGTACGAGAACACGGTCTACTACAACTACACCGCCGTCCACGGGTAAGCAAGCGTAGACAAGGGCTCTCATCGTAGCCTTCTATCTGGTGTAGATTGCTGGTAACCCCAGTAACAAGTTGTTAGGCTCTAAACTGTTGAATCATGCCTTCTATTACATGCCTGTCACCACACGCAGCCTTCCGGCCTCAGGTCTGGGTCCATGAGGAAGGTGTTGAGTATCTGTGAGACAGCTAGAAACCTCTGGCACTGGCCCCCTCCTCTCCTGTAGGACAAGTCCTTCGCGGCACGTAGTAGTTGGTTGACGAAGCGTTGGAGCTTCCTCTTCCTCAGGTGGACCTGCAGTCTCCGCCACCCCGTCCACAGCGCCCAGTTTCCCTTATTCGGGAACCTCGACGGAAAGCTTTTTACCGATGCGATCCACGTCACGCGGCTGCAGTAGGCGCACCACCTCAAGTGCTCGCGGTCGTGCACGATCTTGGCGATTCGCTTCCGGAGCGCTCGAAAGGCCGAGTAGCGGTGCTCTACCTGGTATTCCGGCTCAGCCTCCTCCTTCTCCTGCTGCAGTCTCGACCGTCGCTCGCTCTTGGTCTCTCCTGGGGTTGTTGGGAGCCCCCGTTGGACGTACTGCAGGTACACGTCGAGCACGTACACGGTAGCGCCGCCCTCATCCTCGCGGTCGTACGTTGCGCAGACCTTGACGCGCTGCACCTGGTTGAGCGTGAAGGCGTGCTTGGAGTTGTTCGAGAGCGCGGACAGCCGCCGTCCGAGGCCTTCGTCCTCCTGCGCCAAGTCGAAGTCGTCCTCGGGGTCGAAGATAGACGTCCTCATAGCTCTGGAGGCTGGTTGTGGACTGGAGCGAGTGTCGGTGGACGCCACTGCATTTGGCAGGTGGTGACGCTGGCCTTCTCCGAACGTTCGGGCTTGCAAGGTGTTGGCCCCAGCCTGAAGGTGTGCGGAACAGCAGGGCGAGCGCCATGCGGAGCGGGCTCACATCTGCTACGTGCGTTGCGTTTTCTAGATTACACGCTTGGCATGTTTCAAAATGTACTTCAGTAAAATAGTATTCTATTGCTCAGTTTTTGTTCAGTGTAAGCGGCCGTCGGTATACCGACCACTACCGACGAAACTGACAGTCCGTAAAGCAACTTTGTTACGACACAACGACACCGTTTGCAGCAACCTTAAAGACGGCTCGGCAACCATAAAATTACTGGTTGCTTCAGCAACCGGTAATTTATTAAGGAGAAAGTGACAATAGCGGTGAGAGCGATCGTTCGGGCTGGTGACTTCTCAAAAAGACCTGCAACACGTATCATAGCTAAGAAGATGGAGCTACGCGCCAAAAGCGACTACGACGCTATCCGCTGTGGTTCAGCAGCCGGCTAGATTCCACGGGTACCGCGTGGGACATAAAATTTAATGCATCAAACAGTGAAGTAGTCTGAGCTAAAAGCACCGCTAGTGCTGTGCACAGAAGGAGAGAGATGCAGGCGATGCTCGGCGTCAAGCTAAAGCAACCTCGAACGGCACCATTCTCTGGCGCAAGCATGCGAGTTGTTGGCACTGCGCTAGGTCAAATGAGCAAAGCTGATTGCATATGGGCCATGAGCCGACTGACTTCACGTAGGACATCAAATATATTCAAGTGCAGCCTACGCCTAGCAAACCTTGGTAACCAAGGTCGCCGTCGCCCATATCACTGATCTTTCCCGCCTAAATGGGGATCCCCCGATCAAACCCCTCAAGCGTAGAAGCCAAACCATAGCAGTTTTAAGCAATCTCCACGCGCATATATTACGCCCTTAGTGGCTTAGCTTTCGCATTTACGCTTGGCTGTGGTCTCGATTCGTCGAAACGCAACTTTGACCGCGGCTTCACGTCTGCTCGAACACGCACAGGCATGGAGTACGAGCGCATGCGTCCTACACATTTTCCCGCTCAGTGCAGCCGTACCATAAGATGTTTTCAGGCGTGCTTCGTTGTCACAGTCTTCGCTGCAGGCCTCCACGCGCAATATCTGCCGCGCACAGTCCTCACAGCGGCTTCTAGTCGCCGCACAGGCTCTGGTTGTTGTCGTCCAGCTTCATCCACTGCTTGGCTGTTGGTAGTGGCTACTGCCCAGAAGTACAGGTTAGATAGACTAGCATCCTGAATCCATGACGAGCACCCTTCACACGAGCTTCCGGCAACCTTGACAATTTTTTAGTACGAATATCTTACTCCCAAGTAACAATTTTGCGGTAAACAACTCAGTAGCGGAAATGTATCGTAAATTTCAAGGTTGCTGGAGCAACCTTATGGATTGTTTATGTTCCTATTAAGGTTGCGTTAATCACTTCCTTACCGCTCGACACGGAGCATTCCGGTAAACCGATTAAACTGTAGAATGCACCACGTGTAAACTCAACGGGGTCCTCGTTACTGCCGTCCAACTTCAGCTTCGAGAGCTCGACGTCCTCAAGTCGAGGCCCCCCTCAACTCGGCAGCTTGATACTTCAGAGAGGCGAGTCTCCCTATTACAGCAGGGGGGCAAAGCGCGGGATCTGGGCCGTCGAATGTGATCTGTCTTTCCAACAGCGAACACGTGAAGTCGCCAAGCCGCAGCAATGAAAGTTTCAGGGGACCGTCTCCGAATGTCCCGAAAGTTGGCTAGGCTTTCCAAAAGCCGAAATGAAACGCCCTTACAGTATCAACGAATTGGGTATGGAGACACTCTAATAATTCAGCAGCTACCCTTGACGGGCTTCGGATGGTCCAATGCGCTTCTACCCGTGGAGAAAAATAACCCACAGATGAGCGCTTGAAAACCATTTGCGTGACTCCATGCAATGTGAGCTGGGGTTTGCCGCAGGACATTCGGAGGCTCAGCTGGCAGGCACGGAGTGGCGATCGCCTGTCGCCACCCCGAGCAGCTACGAGCCCGTCTTGCACACCACTTTTGTGTGGCTCACTGGCACGAGCGCCCGAGTCTTTGACATTGCACGATCCCATCTGCTGGAACGACGTTTAATGCCCCGACGCGAAAGCGAAAAGCTCTGCCGGGACTTCGTCTCACTTCCAAACAAGCGTCATGGGGGGCGGATCGTTGTTCCAAGTGGGCGAGGCGGTCGAGTTCTGGCGGGTGCTCGTTCACTTGAGCATCCTGGCCTTCTGCCTCGTGCTCTTCGAGAAGGCGCTGCACCATGTGGAGCACAAACTCTCGCGGTACGATAAGTACCAGCACATGCTCCGGAAAGCGTATCGGGAGCTCATGATCCTGGGATTGCTGAGTCTCGGCCTAAAGCTACTCAAGGAGGTGCCAGGGATCCACGCCGACAGCAAGACCATGCTGGCCTTCCAGGTGGCCGACCTGGCCATCTTCATCCTGGCGCTCGCGCTCATCCTGCAGGCCATCATCGTCTTCTCGCAGCTCCGCAAGCACAACAAGGTGGCGGATCGCACGGAGTTGATCACCGCGCAGGACCTGGTGGATTCCTTGACCCCTCCGGCTGGAACCCCGCCAACTTCAGGCCCAGTACGCAGTGGTGGGGGGTCCTCCTGTTGGTCACGCAAGACTAGGAATGCTGCGTTCGACAAGGAGGTGGTAGAACGGAGACTACTCCGCCACCTCTTTCTTCGGCGCTTCGGACTACCGCAGCTCTTCCCGTTCTCCAAGTACCTGCGTCGAGCGCAAGCGAACCAGATCTCGCACATGATCGAGGTAGAACCGTCCATGTGGGTGCTTCTACTCGCGGTGGCGTGGGGAATCTGCGGCTTTGTTGCGATGCTCGACGAGTGGGATGTCGATCTACCCGAGAGCCACGAACTGGTCGAAACGCTGATGATCTTCGGATGGCTCTTGTTGGTGGTCCACGTCGTAGTGCTGCTCTACTTCCGCTGGAGTCTGAAGCAGCTTCTGGACGCTGCGGGCTACAGCGACAACGAGGCCATCCTGGTGGACAATCTACGCGCAATCGCAGAGGAAGAAACCCTGGCCTGGCAGAACGAAGCTGCGGACACAGCTTTGGACACGATGAACCGCGTGCAAGACGAGCTGGAGGAGATCGAAGATCGCAGGAACGCTGAGCGCCACGTTCTACTACGCGAAGACGTCGGGCTCCAGCTCGTCGCGACGACGCAGGAACGCTGAGCGCCACGTTCTACTACGCGAAGACGTCGGGCTCCAGCTCGTCGCGACGTGTTGTCGCAACATGAACCAGATCGGTATCGCTAAACTCCGCACGGGCCGAGTTCCCAGTGGCGTGCAGCCCGGGAGTCCGCACATCAACATCCGCTTCTTCTCGCGCAAGGCGTGGCACGTGACCGTCATGTTCCTGCTCATTCTCAACGGCTTCTTCATCGCTCTGCTCGTGCAGTGCGCCGTGTACGACCTGGACGAGATCTACGAGGACTTTGGGCTGCTCCCCGCCATCTTGGTGCCGCTCCCGCTGATCCTCAACACGTTCGTCTTCCAGCAGCGCATGTTCCGCCACTTCGTCATCGTCTGCAGCGTGCTGCGCGTGGACTCCAACACGCTGGGCGAGGTGGTGAACCACTTCAGTGAGATCGTCGAGATGCGCTCCGAGTTCGGCTCCTCGCTGCTCGAGTGCCTCAAGGAAGGCGACTACACCATCGTGGACCTGAGGAGGGAGCTGCACGCGTACGACCCCAGGCAGACGGGATTGATCGACGTAGACAAACTCCGCCACGTCTTGGCCTCGTTCGGGTTCCGCTTGACGCGCTTCCGCTTCAACAGCGTCGCCATGATGTTGTTCGAGCTGAACGGGACCAGAGTCGAGTACGGCCAACTCCTTCGACTACTGATGCTGGCTCAGAGCGAACACCAGTCCGAACTGGCTGGAAGCCATGTGAGGCGCCAGCACCCGCTCTTGCAACGCAGTCAGACGTCGTTGGATGGTGGTCGAGGCAGCTTACGCGCGGACCATCTAGTGGTTCCAACTACCGGTCGACAGGTGCCGCTGCTGTCTCAACCGAGCTTGGGGTCCGAGCCAAGGCCGAGTGACTTCGTCAACGTCAGTCATGGACCAGGTGGGTTGCCGCCCATGCGTCCGGTGTCAGTGAGCGCAGCGTCCGACGGGAACGCGAATGTGAAGACGGAGAACGGCCCTCGCCCGCGTCCTCCCATGCTGGAGCGCAGCTACACGCACCAGTTCGCTGGCTCGAGCTCTCGCGCGCTTCACGACATGTTTAACATCCGAAGAGTTTCGGTCTCTCAGTCCGACACGGTGCCCTCCGACACTGTGTACACCGTGCTATAGGCAAGTACCTAGAACATCTCAGTCCGACACGGTGCCCTCCGACACTGTGTACACCGTGCTATAGGCAAGTACCTAGAACGTAGTGATATGATATAAAGCCTTGCCATCGAACACGCTAATTCAAAGTTTAAAGGCGACTGCTAAAGCGGTCGACGCAATCGACTCAAGACTTGCTTACCACCCGCCGTACGTTGACACGGAGTCTATAGCAGACTGCATAATTGCATACTAAGTACATTGTTCTTGAATTGTCAATCGCGCTCACTATCATACATCGTGTTTTCTCTCTAATGCAAACACGCAGGTGGCGAGGTTGGCCAACTCGAGTTGATTACCAGCTTGCGTACTGGGGCAAGATTTATCACCGATCGACCGAAGCGAACGAACGTATCGTTGACCCCAGCACCAAGCAAGAAGATAAGTAAGAACCAAATATATGAGGATGCACCCAACCGTCTTCTTCATCGCTTTTAGAGTTTCTGCAGTCTTTTACCATTCTTGAAGTGCCTTTGTCAGTCGAAAAGGGTCCAGATGGCCGGTGGATCCATCTTATCGTTGGTCGAGGTTATTGAATCTGCCTTCGCATTTGATCACCTTGCTCTTCGTCCAAGCCAATGTGTGGATAGCCCTCCCTTCGTGTAAATGTTCCAGTGCTTGGGCGGCATTGTGCAGCCCAGCAGCTAGATAGTCTATCCTCGTCTGAGCGGATAGGAGCTCGAACTTTTGTGGTCAACTAGGCCAAACATACGCTGACACCCTGTGTACTGTGCCATCCGGCGAACGATAGGTTTAGTCAAGGCCATGATCTCGACTCTGTAATGGTTCGTTTCCTCGTCACTTCAGAATAAGCGAGATGGGGGGCGGATCGCTCTTCCAGGTCGGCAACGCGGTCGAATTCTGGCGGGTGCTTGTGCACTTGAGCGTCCTGGCCTTCTGTCTGGTGATCTTTGAAGCCGCGCTGCACCACGTGGAGCACAAACTCGCGCGTTATGACAAGTACCAGCAAATGCTTCGAAAGGGGTACAGGGAGCTCATGATCCTGGGCTTGCTCAGTCTCGGACTCAAGATCATCAAGGAGATCCCGGGCATTCAGGCCGACAGCAAGACGATGCTGGCCTTCCAGGTAGCCGACCTATCCATCTTCATCCTAGCGCTCGCTCTCATATTCCAGGCCATCACCATCTTCTCGCAGCTCCGCAAGCACAACAACATGGGAGATCGGACGGAGCTCATCACGGCTCAAGACCTCGTCGACTCGATGACTCCGTCGCCACTCGCAGCGTCTACAACTTCAGGGATCCGACGCTCTTCCTGGTACTTTTGGCCGCAAGAGACTAAATCGTATGGCAAAGAAGTGGTAGAGCAGCGACTGCTTCGACACCTTTTCCTCCGGCGCTTCGGACTCCCTCAGCTCTTCCCGTTCTCCAAGTACCTGCGTCGAGCGCAAGCGAACCAGATCTCGTACATGATCGAGGTAGAACCGTCCATGTGGGTGCTTCTACTCGCGGTGGCGTGGGCCATCTGCGCGTTCGTGACTATCCTCGAAGACCTCATCGAAGACCTGCCCGAGAGTCGAGACCTGATTGAAGTGTTCGTGGCCTTTGCGTGGATCCTGGTCGGGCTTCATGTTGCCGTGCTGCTGTACTTCCGGACGTGCAATGGCCTTTGCGTGGATCCTGGTCGGGCTTCATGTTGCCGTGCTGCTGTACTTCCGGACGTGCATGCGGCAGATTCTGTTAGCTGCGGGCTACAGTGACGACAGGGATAAACTGGTTGATAACCTCGAAGCGATTGCCCAAGACGAAGCCGTTGCGTGGCGCAACGAAGCCGCCGACAGTGCGTTGGACGCCATGAACCGCGTCCAAGAGGAGCTCGAAGAGGCCGAAGACCACCGCAATTCCCAGCGACACACGCTGCTTCGGCACGACACGGGGCTCCAGCTTCTGGTTACCTGTTATCGTAACATCAGACGGGTGGGTGTTGTTGCCAAGCCCCGAGAAACCATCGGCGTGCAGCCAGAGTCGCCGGACCTCAACATCCGATACTTCTCTCGCAAGGCCTGGCACGTGGTGGTCATCTTCCTGCTGATGCTTAACGGATTCTTCATCGCGCTGCTGATCCAGTGCGCCGTGTACGACCTGGACGAAGTGTACGGAGACTTCGGCTTGATCCCGGCCATTATGGTCCCGCTCCCCGTGCTCTTGAACACTTTCGTGCTCCAGCAGCGCATGTTCCGCTACTTCGTGACGGTGTGCAGCATCATCCGCGCGGACGCTGGTACGATGGGGGAGGTCGTGAACCACTTCAGTGAGATCGTCGAGCTGCGGTCCGAGTTCGCGGCTACACTGCTGGAGCGTCTAAGACAAGGAGACTACTCAGTCCTCGACTTACGCGCCGAGTTAGATGCCTATGACCCGCACAAGACTGGCATGATTGACGTGGATCAGCTCCGGTATATCCTCTCTGCGTTCGGCTACCGACTCACGAGGTTCCGATTCAACAGCGTCGCGATGCTGCTATATCCTCTCTGCGTTCGGCTACCGACTCACGAGGTTCCGATTCAACAGCGTCGCGATGCTGCTGTTTGAATTGAGCGGTACAAAGGTCGAGTATGGTCAGCTCCTTCGACTGCTGATGGTCTCTCAGGCCGAATCCCCGCGTGTAAGTGCTCAAGGAAACCAGCGACGCCATCACCCGCTCCTACGCCAAAGTATCATGTCGTTCAATGACAACGCGCGGCCCAGCTTCCGTTCGGACAGGATGACGACGCTGTCGGCCCAACAAAGACCGCTGCTGACACGGACCAGCATGGGATCCGACACGAGAGCGAGCGACTTTATGGTGCTGATCACGCCTACGTTGCCGCCGATGAGTCGCAGGTCCATTAACGCAGCGTCCGACCCTCAGGCAAACATGAAACAGAGCAACGGGGCTCGCCCACGCAACCCCGTGCTGGACCGCAGCCACTCGCACCAGTTTCCCGGCTCGACGTCACGAACACTCCACGACCTGTTCAACATTCAAAGGGCTTCGGACTCACGGATACAGGTTGCCTCCGACGACGCGTACACAGTACTGTAAACTAGCTACTGTAGCCCTTGATACTCTCAATTATGAAGCTTCTTGCTCAACTAACAGTGATACTCATTCCATTGCTCCAGCTGTGACTGTAGACGGAAGATAGACATGCAAAGGCCTGGTCAAAAGGATCCGCAGACAGCACGTTGCGTGCGATGCTTGAACTAAAGCGTGGAGCCTTGTGCTCACGTTTTACGTCGCATTGTTCCGTAAACTGGCCTAAATCTACGACGAGCTTGGGTAGGTTTGCGGCCGTGATAGTCCCGCTTACAATCCTTTTGAGCTCGTTGGTACTGCAGCAGCAAATATTCCACGACTTCATGCTGCGTCAGTGTGAACAAACCGATTAAGTCGGTTCCAGTTCAACAGCGTCATCCAGCCCCTCCTTGAGCTGCAGGGCGCGGAAGCGGAGTACCTACAACTAGGTCCTCGCTCGCGACTGCTGCACAGCATGATCACCATCCGACGCTTGCCTCAATTGATTGAGGAAGCCACGGACAGTGAGCCGATAGTGTAGGTGAAGCGTGGTGTACCTATGTGTAGGTTCAGTGCTTGTTCCTGTAGTATACAATAATGTATGTTTGATCATGATAAACGTTGCTCACAAACTCTTTTGCAGTCTTTTGTCGATCGCGTTTCAGAAGAATCAGTAGACCTCGAAATCAGAAGCTGCCTACCGCGCACGGTAGGGGCTACTTTTGTAAATAGGACGCGTTTTCTATAGACACGCTCCAACTGATCGAGGATGCTGTGTGCACTACGCGATTCAAGATATTTCTTTGGCCTCACCACCGCTATATCTGTAGACTGGCTGATTAGTTGGTTAGTCTGCTTCTGATTGAATAGACTGCTTTCGTCTTTCGTGCAGAGTGA
>JAIKVG010000902.1:0-10596 GCA_024679175.1 Phytophthora cajani
CATACGCTCGCCGGTAGCGTCGTTCCATCGGAAGACGCCGATACACCCGGCTGCTTGTCGCCTTGTTTGCGCGGTGAGCGTGGATTTCGGGACGGGAACTTAACTTACGCTCAATTCGACAGCCCACGGGCCATCGCAATCGGCGCTGAGCGCACTGTGGTTGTGGTTGATGGCCATCGCGTGCGTCGAGTGACCTATGACGGAGGATCGGCCTCTACCATTGAGACCGTCACGTCAACCAGCCGCGTCGTGACTCTCGCGGGGTCTAATGTACCAGGCCACATCGATGGTGAAGGGAATGAGGCAACGTTCAACGCGCCAGCCGGAGTCGCTTTCGCTGCTGATGGACGCGTGTACGCCAGCTCTACGGACTGCACGGTGCGGCAGATCTCTCCTGCCTCGCGAGTCTCACGGTCTGTCACTTGTTCGACTCGAGCAACGCAAGTGCTGCGTCCGAGTGGCTGTGCGTCCTACGAACAGCCAGTGGACGAGCTTGTCCTCCAGACATCTCCAGCAGCCAACAACATCTTCCACAACTATCTGCAGCGCAAGGAGTTCGACCCTGTCCTAGGCGCCGCCATATCTGGACGCACGTTGAAGGACTGCACGGGCTCGCCTCCAGCCGACGGCTTGATACAAGGAGACCTCGCGCTCCCCTTACGCGACCCAGACACTCAATCCATCACGACCAGTGTCTTTCAAGACCTCGAATACGGCACCACCATCAAGGTGAGCTGTCCTGCAGGTTGCGATCCTTCGACGACCTCGACCAAAGTTTACGGTTCCGGACTGTATAGCGACGTGTCTTCAATCTGCCTCGCTGCAATTCATAGTGGCGCTATCACTGCAAGGACTGTATAGCGACGTGTCTTCAATCTGCCTCGCTGCAATTCATAGTGGCGCTATCACTGCAGCGCAGGGAGGTCTAGTAACAATTACTCTGGAGCGTGGCACCCAGCCAGCGTCAAAGGTATCTACGGCAGTCGGATCTACTGCGAATGGGGTGACGTCGCTCAACTTGCCGTCGACGCAGGACACTCGTGCTCGGCTTTTCAGCGTCAAGGCCTATCTACGGCCTAAACTAGAGGTGCAATCCGTCGCAGGAGCGCCAAACGCACCACTCGGATCTCAGCAGGATGGTTGTGGCTACCTGGACGCTCAGCCTCCGTTGGCGGCGCGTTTCCTGGGCATCGCGGGACTTGACATCGCTAGAGGTCGATCGCTATCACGCACCGATTTCCTCTACATCGCCGACGCGGGTAACAACCGCATTCGAGCGCTTTCTGCCCCTTGCGCCAAAGTTTGTGAGAACGGAGGAGTTTGCAGCGCTGCGGATGTGTGTACCTGTCCTTCTGGGTGGACAGGCGATGACTGCACGATACCCGTATGCAGCACTAGCTGTGGAGCTCGACAAGTGTGCGTGGGGCCCGATAAGTGTGCCTGTATGCCTGGGTATGGAGGATTTCCGGCTTGTAGCACACCTCTGTGCGTTCAAACTTGTGCACACGGAGGGGTTTGCTCGGCACCGGACACTTGCTCGTGTGCTTCAGGCTGGTTCGACGCTAACTGCACGACCCCAGTGTGCACTCAAACTTGTGGAAACGGGGGAAATTGTACAGCTCCGAACACGTGTACGTGTCCAGACGCCTGGAAAGGTACCGATTGTCGGGTACCCGTGTGCTCTCAGACGTGCCAGAATGGTGGAAGTTGCGTCGCACCCGATTCCTGCTTGTGTGCTACTGGCTGGAGTGGCTTTGACTGCAGCCTTCCGATCTGTCCGCAGGGTGATTTTGTGCCACATCCAAGTGGATACGCGAACGCCCTAGCACGCCCGCTATCCGTTGAAAGCTACGTACCTTGTGATTTCGCTCGCTGGTGTCTTGAGACCGGCGAGTTTGACTGTCTTCATCGGTTATACACCACGTCCAGTCCTGTGGTAAACGCATCAAGTGGCTTAGCAGCAAAAGGGAAGACCCCACCGTCGTTCGGGGATTGTCTTCTGCTTGAATTGGGGGATGACGCACTCGCCCAGTTCCAATACCTCTCAGAGCGCAACGCTACCAGTGACTATTACCGTTTTGCCCCCGTCAAGCCGTACGGATGGAACGCATCGGCTCCCTGGAGAGGAATCGCCAAAGCGGAGGTGGGGTTTTCACCTCCGTTTCTATTGACCAGTGATCGACAGGTAGCACTGGTGGAGCGAAGACGAATTGTACAAGGAGTGTACGCCTGTGCTCATGGAGGTAGCTGCGTGGCCCCTGATGTGTGTCAATGCGCCTCAGGGTGGGCTGGGTTCGATTGCCGCACTCCTGTGTGTTCCCAGGGCTACTTCTCCCCAAACCAAGTCACATATCTCGCCGCTGAACCCCCAACTGCTACTGATCCGCGACACCCTGTTTCAAACCCGACGTACACATCTCGCCGCTGAACCCCCAACTGCTACTGATCCGCGACACCCTGTTTCAAACCCGACGTACACCGCAACAGTCGAGCAAATTGCGTACACCCAAGTGACCGTGACCTCGGAGACTCGAGGCGGTGTGAGCAACAGTCGAGCAAATTGCGTACACCCAAGTGACCGTGACCTCGGAGACTCGAGGCGGTGTGCGCTACAAACCGACGCAAGGAGGCTATGCGTGCTCGATTCGCAGTGTCACGGAATGGGAGAAACCAGCGACGCCCGACGGATCTCCCGCCTATTACTTCGACCACCCCAACTACTACTCGCGCTACATGGACCGAGAATTATCTGCTGATGGTCACCACCACACGCAGTGGACAGGGATGGCATGGCCACCACTCTATAATCTGTCCAAGCCGCCATTAGACGATACCCGGCAGGGTTGGAAACGTGGCGGTACGTGGAGTTATATCCCCGGCAGAGCCTGGCAGAAGGGGGTTTGTCTCCTCGAATTCAACCGAACGTGCTCTTCAGGGGCGCAAGCCAAAGACCTCTTGTCAGGCAAACTGGGCGTGCTGGTCGTTGATACGGACGCCTCGTACCGACCTCAAGTCACGTACACAGCGCAAGACGCCGTCCGCCGAGGTTTCTGGAATGCCTCAGTGTTTGGAGACTGTGTGGATCAAGTCGTGCGCGGGTGCTTCAACAACGGCACGTGCTCGGCGCCCGGAGTTTGCGACTGTGCTCCTGGTTGGACTGGAGCGGACTGTACGATCCCCGTATGCTCGCAAACTTGCATGAATGGAGGGAACTGCACGCTTCCAGACACGTGTACGTGTGCCTTGGGCTGGTCGGGCACAGACTGCTCGATTGCACTCTGCGCGCAGGAATGCCGGAATAATGGGACGTGTATTGCGCCTGACCAGTGTGAATGCGTCACGTGGGATTCGATTTGGCGAGACGGTCGCGAGAACGGTGGGAAGCCTGTGTTCCAGCTCCCCGACGGACGAGCACAGCGCACAGGCTACACTGGATACGACTGCAACACTCCTATCTGCGTTCAGGCTAAGCGGTTCGTGCTGAGCAACGTACAGGCTACACTGGATACGACTGCAACACTCCTATCTGCGTTCAGGCTAAGCGGTTCGTGCTGAATGTTGCATCTCGATCGTCTAGCAGTTTCCGTGCTTTACGTGGCAATTATGATAGCGCCACAGCGGTCCGCAACTGCAACACGTATCGCTGTCCTCAGTACGACGTGGAGCTGGTGGCCAACGATGGGCATTCATTCCAGAGTGGCTGCTCGGTAGGAGATCCTGAGCCCAATCCAAAGCGGAGCGCTGCACTCACCAGCGCCCAGCAGATTCAGCACTTGCTGGATTACCGCGACGATCTCAACGTCGCGCGCGTGTCGGACGATTTCCTCTGCGGCAACGTGGTTTGGGAGCAAGGTGACATCGAGAGCGACAACGGGACGCACCGCGTCATTCGTACTAACTACGTGAACGTGACCAAAGTGGATGAAGTCACGTGGGAGTACGGAGTTTCAACCCCTGGCGAGGGCGTCTACGAGTGCTACAACTCCGGGGCGTGCGTAGCTCCGGACGAATGCGCGTGTGGCGACGGCTGGACTGGAATCGACTGCAACATTCCCCTCTGTCGATTCCTCGAGGCCGACAGATACGCCACCGTGTCCTCCGGATGCCGCAACGGCGGCGTCTGTGTCAGCAAAGATCAATGCCGATGTGTCACCGTCAACTCGACACTACATGAAGAATACCCCGCATCTCCAACGGGTCTCACCGGGTTCTTTGGTTCGGATTGCGCCTTGCCGATCTGCATCCAAGGAGTGTTCGACCCCATCTGCAACGCCAGCGTCGTGGCCGGCGACCTGAACCTCACAACTGGTAACGTCTCCGGCATCGACGCCATGGCCAGTAGTATCGTCAGCAGCGGGGACGGCTGCTACCGGTGCAAGAACGGAGGACTGTGCGTCGCCCCGGACGTTTGCGCCTGTGCTGAAGGCTGGACTGGCTTCGATTGTGCTACACCGATATGCGAGTTGACTGAAGCGGTCACAGCCTCTGTCCGCCCGACGCTCTTCACTGTAGACGAGGTGAAAGTCGAAGTGTTCCGCACGGACCCGTGTGGCACTGGAGGCGGACGGTGGGGCAAGGAGGAGGTGAACGGGGCGATGATCGGCCAGGGCAACTGCACGCTCCCCATGAAGTGCACGTGTCTGTGCAAGCAGCGCTATGACAAGGACATCTGCGAGGCGACGGGCGAAATGTGCGAGAAGCCCTGGCACGACCCGTTCCACCGCTCCATCCCGGCAGGCTACGTGTACGGCACGCGCGACTGCGTCGACGGGTTTCAGGGGATCGAGGACGCCGACGGCAACTTCCAGACTTGCCACCTCAAGATCTACGTCCCCTCGGCCTGGCGCCGATACACCGTCAGCGTCGTGGCCATCTTGTCGGTGCTTGGGGCCATCTTCATCGTGGCCTACTACTACATCCGCAAGCGGGTGCGACGCGCGCTGCTGCTGGCGAAGGCCGAACGACGTCGCTCGCGCAAGAACTCGGAGGAGAATCTGACGAAACCCAAGCCTGGAGCCTTCACACACGCAAAGAACGAGTAAACACATCATAGATAAAGACGATATTTCTATTATATCTCAGCATGTCGTACCCGTTTTGCAAATTAGTCGTTCTTCTTGTTGTTTGTTGCCCGTTGGTTCAAAGACGATATTTCTATTATATCTCTCAGCATGTCGTACCCGTTTTGCAAATTAGTCGTTCTTCTTGTTGTTTGTTGCCCGTTGGTTGGTCTACGAGACCAGCATCTGAATAGGGATTTGCGACGATGTTGTCTGCTGTCGCTGGTCGTCTTCGCCTTCTTGGCTTTGCAGCCCATTCGTCGCAACTCCGGATTCGGTGACCGCAGAGCTTGAGGGGATGGCGCCGATGGCGTTCGAGGCCTCGGCTGCTCGTAAATACTCGTCGCGACGGCCCTGCGACTCGCTCAGAAATGCAGCCAGCGCTTCAGGGGGCCCTCCTGCTGTGTTGTCTGCCATGACAGGCTCGATGCTTGGAAGCAGCTCCTCCTCGTGCTTCACACGCGCCAGAATCAGCTCCTCGAAGCAGTTGCCTGGCGGTGATAAGCTGAATTCGCGACGATCTTCGGGCTCCACGTAGCGCTCGGCTGTAACTCCGTACTCCTCGAGTACCGCAGCGCAAATCGACTCCACCTTACGCTCCAGAACCGACAGCGACGGGAACTCGTTCAGGACGCGAACAAACCAAGCGTTCATCTCGGCAGCCGACTCGAAGTGGTGCCGATATAGTGGACGGAAGGTGGGCGTGCCCTCCAGAAACACGGCACGGATGTGGTGCTCTCGTGCCTGGCGGTGGAATGGCAACTGACGGTCCAGCATAATGCGCTCCCAACCGTAAACACCGTAGCGAGCCATACCGTAAAACACTCCCAAGTCGTGAATCCAGGGGCACCACCACACGGGCATATCCTCCACCAAACTCTGCTTACCCGATCGTAAGTAATCCTCAAGTGCAGCCCGCTTGGTTGTCAGAATGTCCAACACATCCTCTAACAACTGTGTGCGTCGCATTGTTACCCAAGCTGTGTTACGAGCCTTGAGTCCATGTGCCAGCACACCTTCGAAGGCGTCTACGAATTCAATGCCGATAAGATCGCCCAGAGCCACAGCGCGCTGGTCTGAACCAAGCGGATCGGCCCGCATTCGTGCAACTTCACGACACTTGGGGGCGAATTTTGTCTCGTAAAACGTGCGGGCCAGCGTTGCGGTCTTGTTCAAATTGCCCCACTCCACAATGTTGAGCCACGAGATGCTATCCGTTTCCCACGAAAACGGGCGAGCGTCTTCTGTCACAAACGGCAGCATCGACGGAGTTGCTCTTCCATCAGGCGCCACAACAGCCCGCTTCGCAAGAATACGCGGAGCACCATGCAGCGCCATCAGGTAGGCGAAGGAACGGCGCTCTTCCTTGGTCCAGTCCGTATTCTTCATGCGATGTTGCGGAGGAGCGACAAGCGTAGGATCAGGTAGTTGGCGAGCATTGTGCAATACCGCCATGTGTCGAAGAATATCCACCTGGGCAAGCTGCATCGCCTTGAGCTCCAGCCGACGCAACGTCATCGATCGCGCCCGCATTTCCTGGGCAACTTGACGCCGCTGCTCAACAGCCACGCGCTCCTTTTTAAACCGTTCCTTTTCGTGCCGCCGTTTGATTTCCTCCGCAGAAAGCAACCAGCCCAGCAACCGATTCATGTGCTGCACCTCCGGTTGCTTGAATGCATTCGCTTCTGCCACTACAGCACCAGCACCAGCTTCAGACTTGGGAGGTCCAGAACCACCATTGCTTTTAGGAGTGCTGTCATCATTAACCGAGCTTGATGCACTTTCGGAGTCGGCATCGCTCATATCCACGTCATCGCCTCCGCTTTCAGACTTGGGAGGTCCAGAACCACCATTGCTTTTAGGAGTGCTGTCGTCATTAACCGAGCTTGATGCACTTTCGGAGTCGGCATCGCTCATATCCACGTCATCGCCTCCGCCTGTCGATGGCGCGCCCTCTTTCTTGACTACTGCCGACGTAGCCGCACCGTTCTGGTTTAACATGGCACCACTGTTCGCGTCTTGCTGGTCACGAGCAGCCTTCTCTAGCCGCGCGAAGTGCAATCGTGGGTCGGCCAATATTTGGGCGCAGCGGCCATAGCCGTGAAGGAATACACCCATCAACAAGTTTCGATCAGCTTCCTCGTTCCACCATGGCGTGATCTGTGACCATGCCGGTCGTTCACCGACGTCTACCAGCTCAATATGCGGAATCAGTTTATCAACACCGTAGTATCTGGCCCGTTCGTCGATGCTCGCAGTCGGTTTCGGTCTCGGCTTCGAGCTATCCTCCGTATCTTTGTACAGCTCGTCGCACGCATCACACGCCGCAGTAATCAGGTGCTGAAGCCGCTGGAGCATGTCTAGTCGGACCAGCACACGTCGACCACCACCTTGCTTTGACTTGAGAACGAAATCCTCCTCCTTCAACACCGGTGACAATTCCTCTTCATTGATAAGATTTTCCTTCTGCGCCGTAGTAGCCGCGTGGATGGACGCCTTCACAAAGGAAGAGTCGTCCTTGCGCTGATCACAAGCCAGACCAGAAACATAAATAAAACCCCGAGCAAACAGCTCCACCTCCTTCATGGTGCGGCTGCCGCCGCTCTGGCTACGGATGATCTCCCAACGGCCAAATCCGTAATGCATCAGCGCACGCTGCAATCGATCGCGTCCATTTTGCGTCCATTCTCGAGGAATGTTCTTTTCCTCAAGCCGTTCACGCTCTTCCTTTTCCTTATCGCGCTTTTCTTGATCGTATTCGTCATCTGAAACGCTGCCATCCGAGAAACTGCCTCCATCGCCAAAGCGAGCTACACGCGTGCGTTTGCGCTGCTGCGGTAGCAGGTCTTCTGCTTCGGTTGGGTCGGGCTCTGTTAGCCCCACAGCCTTCTTCCAAAAGTCCGGGTCGTCCAAATCCACATCGTCAGAGGTCGTGGCGGACACAAAACTTGCCTTGGAGAAACTTGACTGTGCCTGTTCAGCGTACTGCACAACTTGTGACGAGCGCTGCAAGATCTGGTCAATGTCCAGTTCGCAAAACTGTTCACCAGCGGTATCATCGTCGCGGAACACATCATAGGCACCACGCTTCAACAGCTCGTCAATCTCTTTCGACTCTTGTGCTTTTGCGCTCTTGTTCCGTTTCTTGCCGCCCTCTTCTTCATTCTCACGCCGCATATGCGTGAGCACGGCCTTATCCAGTCCCAACTTCAGGGAAGCTTTGTGGAACATGTGCATTTCGTACGTCTTGCGCGTGATCAAACGATAAATCTTCACCGAGTGAGTCTGACCAATACGATGCGCACGGGCTTGGGCCTGCAGATCATTCTGAGGATTCCAATCGCTGTCAAAAATGATGACCGTGTCAGCAGCCGTCAAGTTCAAGCCCAAACCGCCAGCCTTAGTCGAAAGCAGCATGACAAATCGCTTGTACTCAGGTTTCACGAATCGGTCCACAGCAGCCTGGCGGTCATTGCCACGGATATTACCATCTAACCGCTCGTAGAGGTATCCACAAAAGCGCAAATAATCCTCGATGATATCCAGTACACGAACCATTTGACTGAAGATAAGCACCTTGTGACCTCCGTCGTTCAAGCGCGGCAACAGCTTGTCGATAAGCACCATTTTGCCACAGCACTTCACCATCATCTCATGACGCTGCGCATCCGTCGTCAAGCCTTCATTCAGAATTTCCTCGACACCGTTGTTCAGGTACGGGTGGTTGCAGCACTTGCGCAGCTCCATCATGACATTCATCAAATTCGGAACGTTGCGGGGGTTTCCACCACGGTTCAGGAACGCGGTGTTCTTCTCGTAAATTGCGCGGTACCACTGCTTCTGCACAGGTGTGAGCTCCACTTCGACAATCGTTTCCTCCTTTGGAGGCAACGACTTCTCAACATCTTCCTTGACACGACGTAGCAAATACGGTTTCAGCATTTTGTGGAGGTCCGCCACTTGCTGAGCTTCATGGAGGTCGCCAAACTTATCAAGGAAGTCAGCAACACTTGGGAACGACTTGCCATCCAAGAAGTTTAGCAAGGCCCACAATTCCTCGGTTTTGTTCTGGAGAGGTGTGCCCGTCAGGAGAACACAGTGGTCGCGACGCAAAGAGCGCATTTGTTCCACAAGTCGAGACGATTGGTTCTTCAATCGATGAGCTTCGTCCACCACGAGACAGCGCCAATGGATTTTCGAGAGCACCGCGATGTCCTTAATCGCGACTTCATATGTCGTCACGAGAATGTTAAAGCGGTAGGGCTTCTTCCTGTCCGGGCGTAAATTTTCGTCCAAATAGTGAAACTCAAAGTCGCGAATAATGTCTCGCGATCCGCTGTTGCCGTGATAGACTACACAGTTCATGGTCGTCCACATATCGCATTCATTTTGCCACTGCACAATCAGCGACAGCGGGGCCACGATCAAAAATGGTCCACGGATCTTGATCTTTGGGTCGTCACGCAGTCGGCTCAGGAATGAGAGCGTTTGGATCGTCTTACCCAGGCCCATTTCGTCTGCCAGGATACTTGGTCGCTCATTGTACCAGTTCCAAATGAGCCAGTTCAGACCTTCCAACTGGTACGCACGAAGCGACAGCGACTGGTCCTCTCCAAACCTGGGAGACTCGTCCAGTTTGCGGTATTCACGGATACTTGGGCGCGGTCGTGGCTTCCACACTTCCTCATCAGGAACAACAATTGTTGCCTTGTATTTGGCCAGCGCAGCGTCATCCTTGATATCGCACGCGCGCTCCCACGTAGCATCACTGTACGGGAGAATACGCCACTTGATGTAGTAGCGCATGCCGTCGTCCACAGGGGCGTCCGGAAAATTGGGGTCAGCTGGCATCGGCGTGTCCTTGCGGTGGGCAATAATCCGGTGAATCTCCAGATACTCCGGGTTGAAGTATTCAAGTTCGTCCACCGCAAGCGAGTCCTCGTCCAGATCTCCCGTCTTGCGGTGCGGGTGGTGCAGGCGGTGCGCCTCCTTCTCGTGGAATCGCTTGATCTTCTGCTTGTTCGTCAGCGGGTCCAAGTCCAGCAGCACCTGCTTGGTCTCCCACGACGCGTGCATGTACGCGAAGCCCTTCCACTTGATCAGATACTCGGTGATTGCTGTCTTGGTCGGGCGGTTCGCGAACAAGTTGGCGCTCGCCGAGTCGGCCGCGGGGGTCGGGGCGGGCTCCTCCACTTCTCTATGTCGCACGCCCATGATCTTCTCAATCACCATGTTGGTGGTCGCCACGGCCTGTTCTTGAGGCTCCGACTTGGACTTGTCCTTGAGCTTGCTAGTGTCCAGCTGGAACTCGGCCTCGTCCGACTCGCTGCCGTCGTCCTCGTGGTGGCGGCGCTTCTTGTGCTTCTTGTGCTTCTTCTTGTACGCGGCGTCGTCGCTGTCGGAGCTGCCCAGGTCCTCATCCGAGTTGGGCACGTGGTACGACTTCCGCTTCTTGTTGGCCGCGCGCTGGCTGTGGCGGCGCTCGTCATCAGCGCGCAGCTGCTGCGCCAGGAGCCTCGACTTCTCGTCGTCGCTC
>JAIKVG010000903.1:0-10591 GCA_024679175.1 Phytophthora cajani
CGCGCGTAGGAGACAGAGACGCGGGCGTAGTGGGGGGTTCGAGCACCGCGGCTCCACTCATGACGCGGCGAGGCGAGGGCGAGGAGGTGGCAGCCGCTGCGATGAGCTTGAGCTTGAATTGGCCAAGACGTTTCGCCGGGCTATGATTGACTTGATTTTCGTATGACGATGGGCGTACTTAGTGGAAGAGACGGTCCGACTACATACATCATCGGAATGACTACCACTGCTACCGTAATGGTAAGCTTCTTGTGCGTGCATACAGGTATTATAGCACCGCTAGATCCCGAGTAGCAGGGACCGTGATTCTCCTGCTGGGCTTCATACCGGTAGTTGTCAGCATGCTGCAGTGTAGATAATTAATATTAACCGCAGATTTATTGGAACTAAGCGGTAGTATTTCCCAGTACGTGAAGGTGAAAAGTGCGTTTAGTTTGCACTGCCTCAGCGTCTGTTGAGAGAGAGAGAAACGCGTGTACCTCTTGTAGTGTGCTTCAAGAAATGGGATCAGTCACGAGACTCCAAGCTTGCAACAACCTGGTTTGATCTAGTTTGTTCTTGTGGCAGGATATCACACGAGACGTCGAGCACGACCTACTTGACATATTCGTTTGCTCCTAACAGAAGCCGAACGAAAGGGCGATCGCAGTCAAGCAAGGAACTGGGCCCTATGAGCCAATCAATGAAGACTAGCTCCAAAGCGATATAAGTGCACGTCAGACTTACGATGTATCAATGCCATATTGATTGAGCCCTACGCACTACATGTAGCTAGTGCTCACTGTGTTCGCACTTTTGTCTCGCTTCAAAGCCCAGCAAATTCAACAGTCGAGCACAGTACACGCTGGCGTTGCTCAAGTGGCTTCAACATGTTGTCGATCGATCGTGGCCACGCACGTCTGCAGCCAATCAGCGCCATCCAAAGCGAAGCCATGTGGGCCATCCAATCACCGTTCGCGTGTCAACTCATTTGGCGATTAATCGACGACAGCGCAACTGAAGCAAGCAAGTATGGCCGGAGGAGACGATCTGTCGGTGGCGACGCTGTCGCTCGGGGACGAGGGCGTCCAGGTGGACGAGACGCTGGACGCGGTGCGCAAGAGCGTGATCGCCGGCGACGTGGAGCAGTTTCTGGCCACCGCGGGCGACCTCGGGGACAAGTCGCCGCTCGTGTATCTCATGGACTGGCTGCACACGTGGCAGCAGGAGTACGAGGCGTTCGTGCACGTGCTGGGCATCCAGGAGGGCTTCGAGGAGGACGGAGAGGAGCAGGAGCGGGGCCAAGCGGAGAAGGACCTGGAGGAGATGGAGGCTGAGGCCGAAAAGCTCATGACGGGCTTCGGCAAGGTGGCCATGGCGCTGGTGCAGCGTCTGGGCGTCAAGGACCCGGACGCTGTGGTGGACCGCCACGGGTGGACGCTGCTGATGCAGGCGGCCAACTCGGGACTCCTCGAGCTGACGGAGGAGCTGGTGGCTCGCAAGGCCGACGTCAACTACGGCGGCACCGCCAAGGACGCCTCGAACCCGCTCTACCTGGCTGTCGAGTCGGAGCACTCGGCTGTGGCGTTGCTGCTGCTCAAGAACGGCGCTATCAAGTCCGCTACTAAGCTCGTCACGACACCCTCGGTGGGTGCAGATGCTGGTGAGGAGGACGAGGACGCGGAGGACGACGACTGCGCGCTGTTCCAGGCCTGCCGCTTCGGCCACATCAGCGTGATCAAGGAGATGCTCGCGCTGGGTGCGGACGTCAACTTCGCTCTGCCCTCGAACGGCGACCGCGCTCTGCACGTGGCTGTCATGTTCGAGATGCAGGAGGTCGTGGAGCTCCTGGCTGGAAGCGACAAGATTGACTTGAACGCTCTGAACGAGATTGGACAGACGTGCCTCTTTGGCTGCTCCGGCCTGGAGCTGGTCAAGCTGCTAGTTGCGAAGGGCGTCGACCCCAAGATCAAGGATGTCGACGGCGAGACGGCTCTCTCCGTGGCGGAGGCGCTTGGTGACGACGAAGTGGCCGAGTACCTTGCGACGGTGACCCTGTAGTTTTGTATTATCTTGCTCTTTTCAGACTTTCGTTCCTACTATTCGCGAACATTAACACAAAATAGACGCCACATTGAATGCGTACATTAGTTGTATATCGCTACCTACTTCCCCTCGCTGTTTACGCCCCCAGTGGCAAAATAGGCTGGCGTAGAGTTGGCTCCAAAAACTGCGGCAGCAAGTGCTCACTGTTGTAGTCGTCCAGGAGGTGCATGAGCTCGGCTCCTTTTCGTCGAATATCCTCCTCATGGGCCTTCAAAAACGTGCTCTCGCCGTGGAGTCGCAGCGCCAAGTACAGTGACAGCCACGTCTCGCAGGCCGTACCGACACATTCCATGGGCTTCACACCTTCCTCGTCCAGCAGAGAGAGGAAGTCGGGGAAAATCGACTGCTTCTCGAACAGATTTTCACCGAAGATTTCCACAAGTTGTGCTTCCGAGCACCAGGCGCTCATCAAGATGAACACAAACGCGCACTTAGCACACTTGCAGCACCACTTGTCGCCGTCAGGGGCCTCGTTGCAGCTCAAAAAGACGGGCAGGAAGTTCTCCGAGCTCTCCAACGAGCGGCTCGCAAAAGCACGCGCGATCTGAACCTCCCACAGGTGCTGGAGCGCTGAGAAGTAGTGCAGATCTTCCACCAAATACTTGCGAATGTACGCGTGCGCGCGCGTCTCAAAGTCAAAGCTCTTGTCGTACTGGTGGTTCACCAAGATACCTTCGTGCACGATGTTGTTGCCGTAATTCGCACTGCGTTCATTGCCTACAGCCACGTGCGTGAAGTCACCCAAAATGGCAGCGAGCACGCTGTCGAACGCAACGAGCGCTGCCCACGGGTGGCCAGCGGGTTGGTACCGCGTGCCTCCGACCTCGCGCTCCCACGTCTTGTCGTCCATATTATGCTCGAAACGGAACGCAGAGCCCCCCGTGCGGTTCTGCGTCATTTCGACGATTTCTTTGAATCGCCAGCTACGCTCGAACTCCTGCGGACGGTCCCCAACATGCAACCAAGCACAGGGCGTATCACTCGAGGATAGCAGTTGGTACACCACAAGCGAGTCCTTGCCACCGCCCCTGCATTCCAAAAGGTAAAAGAAAACCAGAGCGTGAGTCATCAACGTTTTCAAGATCACCTCAGGACAGCACACTTACAATGGAACCAAGACCTTGGTCTTGCCCTGTTCCTCCAGCTTCCTATCCGGCAACACCGGGAGAGCTTCGCTGGCCGGGGCATCCACAATAATGTAGAGACGATCGCGGTCCAGTCCGTGCAGGTACAGAAACTCGCTCAGCACGTTCTGGTAGAACTCTTCCCAAAACTGCACCTGCAGATTACAACACCAAGCCCCAGCATTTCATCAGTCACTCTAGTACAGCTACCAGCTTAAACGTATCGCTCCTAGCGTCATTGTACCTGCTCCGGGTTGAGGTATCCCGCTTCGATCCGAATGTACTTGCAGTTGTAGCCCATCCAGAACCATGGCAGGATGCAGAGTCCAATGTGCAGCAACGCGTTGCGCAGAACTGGCGACGACTCGTCCAAGCCTTGCAATGGGCCGGCCAAGCTCATCGTGGCTTGGAAGCGGCGGCCTCCGCAGAAATGGAATTGGAACGTTGCCAGACGCGAGTCCGCGTCGAACTGGATGCTCTCGAAAGTGAGGAAGGGCTCGGCCTGCTCCAGCAGATCCAGGCCCAGCCCGGTCTCATCGTACTCGCAATCGGATTCAGCTTCAGCTTCGGCTTCGTAGTGGTTGGAATTGAGCTCTCGCGTTATGCGCGGGGCCATTGAAGGTCGGGCGGAGGGAACTGCTCGGTGCTTGGTTGTCGGTGTACGTGTAACTCGAAATGTGGGGCGGAGGAGAATTGCGAGGGATATTTTCGTGGGGATTGGCTGATAGTTCAACTCAGATGAACGCCGATTGGCTAGAATCACATTAATCTGTGAATTGTGATAATTGTTAAACGGGCTCAAGATGGCTACATTGAGTGGCATGTTGCTGTTTGCGGTTCCAGTAGTCCTGCAGCACTTGCAGCTTCAGACCCATCTCGTGGTTCTCGTTTTTGAGATGTCGAACTTGCCGCTTACGCTCTAAGAGCATGGAGTTGTCAGTGAGTCGAGCGTCGGCAGCTTTTAGCGCACTGGCTTGTTCGGATCGAGCTGCCTGCAGCCTCGCAACTTCTAGTGTCGCTTGGTTCACATTCTCCTGGACAATCGAGGAGACCATCAGCCACCATGCAATAGTTGACAACTGCTAAAACTGTGGAAATAAGTAGCTTACCTGAGCAGTTTGCATCGCGCTTTGCGCCTTGGACAATCTCGCCGTGCCCTCATGATACAAGCGTCTTGCCCGCAGAAAACGATTGTTCAGCATCTTCTCGTACCGATCCAGTTGATCTGTTTGCTTTTGTCGACTCTGAATAGGTATAAAATACCAATAGGCAGCACGTCAGGGGCTGACTGTGGACGAACATTGGGGTGTTTTAGCGACATTTGAGACCTACCGCTTGAATCTGGACAATTTCGTTCTTCATATCGTCCTGTCCTGAGACTATCGATCCAGCGTGTGTCTGCATTTGGTCCAATCGAACACGCCACGAGCTCTCAGCTGGGCGTCGATGGAGCTTATCCTGCAGAGCAGCTTGCAGTTTTGGGAGCATGCGACGACGCTCGAGCTCCCAAGCAACCGGGTCAATGTCGGTATAAATCATGGCATTCTCTTTGTCATCGTCTTCCGTTAGCCCAGAAAACAGTCGCTCCTCCTTCACCACCAACCACCGCGAGAAAACGTCGTTGTCTTCGGTATCTAGCGAGGTCGTTGATTCTCCAACGCTGGCATTCTGCTGTCCATCGTCATCTGTAACATCCAACGCATCGCTCGACTCTAACATTTCGACGGGCTCCCGAGGGTATGCTGGCGGGGTGGTGCAATACTCTTCTCCACTTAACACAGCAGTGGCCAGGGCATCCAATAGTTCGCAAACTTCGACGCCAACACCACTGGTCAGCGCGGGGGCGCTAAGCTGCGTAACCTCTGGTACACCAACTTTTTCAGCTGCCAGAAGTATTTTCTGAGCTACCACGATTGGAGGGCTCTCATGCTGATCATCCGTCTTATATGATTCATCACCGTCACCTAAGAGCGATAATAACCATTGCGATAATATCCGCATGTCTTCGAACCGGGCTTGCGGTGTCACCCTCGGTAGCATTCGGCTGTCAGACGAGAAGTATGTAGGTGGAATACTCTTTTTGAGCACCTTTTCATACCGCAAGATCCTCAGTTTCTCAAAAACCATCTCCATTCGTGCTTCAGCATGCCTCCTCCTCACCATTTCCTCTGTTTGGCCATTACTGGTATCTCCTTGAGATGATGGAGGTCGCGATTGAGGTGGAGTTTCTTGCTGCTGGCCGGAAGATGAAGGCCGTGAAGGATGCTCGTTCTCGGGTGATTTCTTGCTTCTACTGCTTCGCGAGCGAGAGGAGCGTGTCGCCGGATCTTTCGTTGCAGGATCGTTGTTATTATTCTCAGCGCCACCTTGATGCCGTCGCATTCGCTCCTGCAATGCTGCACTAGGTGGTCGTGTTCGACAGGCCTCCCACACTTCTTGCACACTGGGACGGTCAGATGCCGTAAGCGAGATCATCCTTTTGACGAGGCCTCGCAAATGGTCACTGTACACCTCTGGGATCTCCTCGTAGTATCCTTTATTAATTTTCTGGAATAATCCGACCAGGTTCAACCCCTCCGATTTAAACGGCGACCGAAGCATTGCGAGCTCGTACAAAATGCACCCCATCGACCACACGTCGCTCTTCCAGTCATAACTTTCACCACGCAGCACCTCTGGTGACATGTACAGCGGGGTTCCCACCTTCGAGCGTGCCTCCACCGTGTTTTCACTTAAATACCGTCCCAAACCAAGGTCTCCAACTTTCACCACTCCTTTCAACGTCAAAAATATGTTCGCGGGTTTAAGGTCGCGATGCATGATACGCGCCTGGTGCAGGTACAAGATGGCGCCGCAGAGTTGCGTGAAGTATCTCCAAATGGTGCGTTCGTCAAACCTCACCCCTTTTTCATTGGCTTTCCGGATCTGACGCTTCAGGTCACCCGCTTCTGCCCACTCGAACGCAATGTACAGCTCGTTGTTCTGCACGAACGCATCCAGGTACTGGATGATGTTCGGGTGGCTGACCGACTGCACCAGACGCACCTGCAACACAGCGATTAAAAAGTATCGGCAACTCATCAGCAACTTTTCCGCAGTATATAACCATTGCAGCAACTGTCAGACGCACCTCCTTGAGCGTTTTCTCGCGAGCTTTGAGGTTCATCATGTCGAAGATGGCGATCTTCTTGAGCGCCACCGCCTGGCCGTCGCAGCGCCGCTTGGCCTTGAAAACCACCGAGAACTTGCCCTTGCCAATGGGTTTGAGCACCTCATAGTCGTCCAGCTGGCCGCCATCGGCGAACAGCGCGCGCTGCTCGTCCGTGAGCGACTCCATGTATCGGACCCCAAGAGTCAGCACTTGACAGTCTGCACCCCTTGAAGGCAAAATCGATCGACGTATTTTCGTCCAATCGCAAAATGGTTCGATACACACTTTTAACCAATGAGAAAAAGACACCCACCCTCAGTATATGCCCACGCTGAATCAGCAGTAGTTTTTGGACGAACAAACAAGCAGGAAGCTAGCTGTCCCAAAGTGAGAGAGACCCGAGTGAGTGAGTCACCGACCCTCCTCCACCTCAAACTCGACACACAGCCGACACCCGCGCAGACTTGACACCAACTTGGGATTCGCACGTCCGAGTGGCCCGCACCATTGGATTCCACTCGACTTTGAGGATACTTGAGTATCGGGTGGTCGACGGCAGCAATTGGCTCGAGCGACGTCACTACCGTCACCCTCCCCACCCAACCACAACCAAAACGGAGCAACCGCACGCCCAGACGTGAAGAGGTAACTTAACTTTGTCTCTGTGCTACAGGCAGCTGGCACTCTCGGGGTGTCAGTGTCGTCAGCCTTTCTTAGTCGACGGTGGAAGTGTACAAACTAAAAGTGTTATATTTCGAGACAGGTCGACAGTCAGTCACCTACCTGCCAGCCACAGAAGCAACCCGCCATCTAGTCGCCACCTAGACGGGTGCATCCAAGTTGAGAGCAATGCCACGCACCAGGAAGAAAGCGCGCTCGTCCAGCGACAGCGACGACGCCTATGCGCCACCGGCCTCCGCCCGGCGTCCAACAACGTACGAAACCTGACAAGATACGCCTTAGGTTCAATCTCCACACCAACTGAGTGGGAGTCGATGGGCCTGATGCAGACTCTGGTTTGTCGACGGCTGTGGATCAGGCCACTAACTTCAATGTATCGTGCATGCACTGCAGCAAGGCGCAGCCGCGAGAGCAGCGCGAGCGTCGTACCCCCGCGGCGTTCTCGCCACCCGTCGATACACCGCGAAAATCACGGAAGCCCAAGGAGCTGAGTCCCGATGCTGACGGTAACGTTCCTTCCGCTCCTGCTACACCGGTTCGCCCAGAGTACAAGCGGCTGGAGAACAAGATCAAGTCCCAGGTATGAAGGATACCGGACACCATTGATGCAGTTAGTCGATAGTTCTGACCTATACTGCTTTCCTACCTTCAGGCGCATCGCTTGCGGTACCCGCTCGCCTTCGTTGAGGCTTACGAAGCCGAAGGCTGGAATAAGTCGAGTCGTGACAAGCTCAAGCCTAACAAGGAGCTTGAGACGGAGCACCGCAAGATCGCCAAGGGCCAACACGCTCTTATCGATGGCTTGAACGAGCTGAAGGCATTGAACGCGAACGAACCGCAAGTGCCACTACTCGCCAAGTTCGAAGAAGTGCATTGCTCGCGCTGTGGGAGCACAGACACCGAAGCGGACAACGACATCCTGCTCTGTGACAGCGTTGGGTGCCATCGCGCGTACCATCAAAAGTGCCAGACGCCGATTGTGCTCACTGCCAACATCCCGGCAGGCGAGGAGCCTTGGTTCTGTGAAGTGTGTCTGGCCGTGTTAGCTCACTGCCAACATCCCGGCAGGCGAGGAGCCTTGGTTCTGTGAAGTGTGTCTGGCCGTGTTTGAGTGCCTTAAGTCGATCAATTCGGTCTTCGGCACGACGTACGAGAGCGTCGACGATCTTTTCCCGGAGCTGGCTGCGGTTGAGCAGCAACCAACGACGGACGCGAGCAGTGCTGCCCAGTCGGGCGAGGAGGGCGGAGCTGCCCCTGCTGACGAGGACGATGACGAAGAAGACGACGAAGATTTCGTTTGCAACGATGAAGAAGACGACGACGATGAAGACAAAGAGTCGGGCGAGGCGGACGGTGCCGAAGAGGAGATGGCCGAGGAGGTCCCCGAGAGTGCCCAAGACTTGGTTTACCTTAGCAAGGACGACGTGATCGACCTGAATCAGTACGTTGCAACAAGAGATTTGGTGGGAAGCAGTTTGTACTTATCTAACGTCGTGTTTGTTTCCCGATGCTACGCAGTCGATCGACGCGGTCGAAGAGTGTTAGTCGCCCGGTGAAGCCTGTTCAACCCGATGCTACGCAGTCGATCGACGCGGTCGAAGAGTGTTAGTCGCCCGGTGAAGCCTGTTCAGCAGAAGCTGAACCTTGTCGGTGAGCCAGCGGCTAAGATTGATCGTAAGACTGGTGAAGTGATTCTCGGGGTTGTAGCCGAGTATGAGCCACCGACTAAAGGACGGTATTCGCGCTGGCGCATTGACTACCGTGACGGTTCCTCCGAGCATCTGACGCGCAGCAAGACGATGTCTGCGATTAACCGCGCTGCAGTGGAGGATAGCGACACCGGCGGCGACTCGGAGGCCGATGCGGCCTTGATTGTCCGTGGAAAGCGCAAACGCACCGATGTCGACTACCGCCAGCTGAACGAGCTCATGTTTGCCGGAAAAGATGAAGACAGTGAAGAGGATGAGACCTTCGAGGTCAAAGAAGGAAGCGACGAGGAGCCTGACGAAGAGGAGGATAACGAAGACGGAAGCGAGGAGGAAGACGAAGGCGAGGGTGAAGAAGAGGAAGGTAAGGAGGGGAAGGAAGAGGAATCCAAGAGCGTGTCGGACCAGCCATCGCCCACTACTGTGACTGCGTCGCACGATGAAGTATCACCACCTACGGACGAGAAGCGCAGCCATCGCACGCGCACTCCTGTCGACTACGTCTCGATGCACGAAGGTCTGCTCTCGTAGAGCTGCAATCCCCCCACGCACTCCTGTCGACTACGTCTCGATGCACGAAGGTCTGCTCTCGTAGAGCTGCAATCCCCCCCACTCGTGCATGCATTTGCGACGGGTCCAAATCTTAGCAAAATTTTAGATGCAGCGATACCCCCCACTCGTGCATGCATTTGCGACGGGTCCAAATCTTAGCAAAATTTTAGATGCAGCGATCATAGATCGCTTGAAATACAGGGTTTGCTTTGCACGTAAGTAGGCTTGCATGTAGGACTTCCCATGCTTTAATACATCGGAAACGTCGGGTCTACGCCATCTTCTTTCGCGTATTCGGTGTATCCGCCATTGATGTTGAACACGTTCTGAATGCCACTACGGAGCAGCCATCGTGTCACCTTGACAGAGTCCACACCTCGACGGCAGATCACGAACGTTCGGTTGGGGTACGCAGCAACAGCATTCGAGACCCCACCATGCAAATCTGCGATAACTTTGGCGGGGTCCTGCTGCATCAACTGAGCCGTTGGGATGTTTACTGCCTCGGGGAAGTGCACCATATCGAACTGCGTGGGTGCACGAGTGTCCAGCAAAGCATAGTTTCGCTGTGTGTCTTCTCCTTCTACCGTTGATTCAGCGTTGCGCACCTTCTTGAACTCCTCAGCACTGATACGAAACTCAGGCCCAAGGTCGTCCGCCGCTCTTCCATCAGTGCAATTGCCTTCAACCAGCAAGGAAGCATCCCATGACACCAAGTTACCCTTTTCAGAGCCGACGGCTCCATTGCCGCAGGACGGACAGTCAGGGTTTCGCTTCTTGCCGATTTTCAAACGACGAAATTGTCCGTCATACGCGTCGTAGAAGCACTGCACCCCAACGAGGGGCTCTCCGATCCCCGTGACAATCTTGACGCTTTCCATTGCTTGAAGACATCCGATCACTCCAGGCACAACTCCGATCACCCCGTTCTCCGCACAGCTCATCGCAACTCGCGGCGGTGTCGGATACAAACATCGATAGCACCCCGTCGCACTGCCATCGCCCTCGTATGTGAACACCGTCACTTGACCTTCCAGACCCAGCGCGCTCCCCGATACCAACGGCTTGCGTTGACGAGCGCATGCGTCGTTAACGAGATAACGAGTCCCGACGTTGTCTGAGGCGTCAACGACCACGTCGTACTCGCCTACAAGCTCCAACGCGTTGGCAGCAGTGAAGCGCGTCGGGTACACGATGCAACGAACCAACGGGTTTAATTCGTACAATCTTCTCTTGGCCGAGTCCACCTTCTTCTCCCGTTGCTTTGCTCCCTGTTCGTCATGGAGAATCTG
>JAIKVG010000904.1:0-10584 GCA_024679175.1 Phytophthora cajani
CCCCAGGCCAAGATCACATCTGGCCGGCGCGTGACGATCTAGACAACCTCAGATCAAAACCGCCACAACTACTCCGGCGCAGCGTGAAGCATATCCGCGTAGCTGCCACAAGTTCCCGATGTCCGCCAGACAGTCCAAGACTCGACCTCAAGCACGTCTTCCGAGGTCATCCGAAGAGCGACCCAGGGTACGCAAGGTGAGGATCAACAACTTCACGGAAAATCAGAGTACCCCGTCGTTAGTCGGCAGTTCGGGCGCCGTGTGCGAGAGAACCCCCGCGATCTGCAAATTTCGCGGAGCCGCTTCGCCACAGTGGTAAGACGTCATACAGCGCAGGGCATCTTCAAGTACAGGATTCTAGCGCTTGACTTGCCCGTCGACTTGAGCACGATGCGCAGTCGTCCTTCCCAGCTTAATCCCCAGCAAAAACTTCATTACCTCCTGCCAAAAGTGCGACGTGAACTTGCTGACGCGTTCGCTGATTAACTCAGCGGGGAGACCGTGATGGCGGACGACGGCGTTAAAGAAGAGGTCGGCGGTTTCGGCTGCGTTTGACGTGCTATGGGTCGACGTGTACTAGCGCGTTTTGATAGTCGACACACGCAATTCATGATCGCATCGTACCCGTTTGAAACGGGAAGGCCGGTGATAAAATCAATATAGACTGACTCCCACGGCTCCGAAGGAATCGGTAGCGGCATCATTGATCCATTCTTCTTCAGACTTGACGACTTGAACTGTTGGCACGTCCGGCAGCTTTGCACATAGTTGTGAGAAACCGCTAGCAGGGTAGGCCAGAAGTACCATTGGATTAGCCGTAGCTGAGTGTGACGCGAGCCAGGGTGCGCGCTGGTAGCGCTGCCATGAAATTGACTGATCAACTGGGTCCGAAGTTGCTGATCATCAGGAACACAAAGTCGAAGAAGCGAGCCTGCGTCTTTCAAGTTCAGCAACCCCTTGTGTCGCACTACCTCTCCCATCGCCAAAGTCGCAGATCGCAGCCTGCGGGAAGTTGCCAAAGAGCGGTAGAGCGTATCGTTGCGATAACCTCGCACCAACTGAGCCTTCACCTCGTCGTCTAAAACCATGCTTGAGACATTGAGCTCGACCGTGTTGATCTGTCGAGACAGGCGACGCTGGGGCACGCCAACAATATGGGGCGCCGTGGCCGCTGGTACCGGCGAGTTGAGAAGCAGATTCAAATCACGAGTGTTCAGCGTCTGAATTGCCGATACCACGCGAAGACACGCTCTGCTGACGGCATGTGTCGTCACACGAATGAATCGAGACTGGCGTAGTAGCCATCGCCGCAATCGACATAGATTCAGCTGATGCATCAGAATCCGAGTCACCTGAATCGCATGTAGGCGGTCGAGACAGCGCGTCGGTCACCACATTGGTGCTGCCCTTGATGTGATGAAGCACGACATTGTACTGCCCGAAAAAATCGAGCCACTGGGCCATTTTGGGCGACACGTTCGGATGGTGAATGAACCACTTACAGGCAATGTTGTCGGTAAATATGTCAAACTCGACGCCGTACAGGTAGTTGCGCCATTTGGCCAGTCCAAACTTAATCGCGTACTATTCTTTATGTGCGGACCAATTCCGCTCCGTCGCGGACAACTTATTCGAGAAAAACCCAGAGGGTGGTCGTCACCGTCGAACACCTGAGAAAGAACTCCACCGTAGCAAGTATCCGAGGCGTCGGTTGTTAAGATGAAGCGCAGCGAGAAATCGGGCAGACGCAGTACCGGCGCCTGCTGCAAAGCCGTCTTCAGTTGCAAGAAAGCCTGCTGCTGCTCTGCCTCCCAGGTCTTCCGTACCAGGTCCCTGAGGCGCAACACAAGCTCAGCGAAGTCGCAAATGAACTTCCGATAGTAGCCCACCAACCCCTAAAAGCTATGTAGCTCCTTCACTGACGAGGGGCTTAGCCACTTCTCAATCGCAGCCGTCTTCAGGCGATCCACGTGCAGCCCGTCAGCGGCGACTGTATGACCCAGGAAGTTGACCGATTCCCGTCCAAATGCACACTTCGCCAGGCGGATGTACAACTGCTCACGCCAGAGCACCTCGAACACCGCGCGCACATGGAGACAGTGTTCTTCCTCGCTGCGTGAGAGCACGCACAAATCATCCAGGTAGACGACAAAAGTGAACTTACCAAAGAGCACGCGCATCAAGCGCGACCAAACTCCCGGTATGCCACTCAAACCCATCGGAGCCACGCGCTACTGGTACACCTTCTTGTCTGTGCGAAATGCCGTGAACTTCTTACTGCTGGGCACCACCAGCATCTGGTGGTAGCCTTGGGCAAGGTCCAACGTTGAAAATACTGTGCAGCCGGACATACATCAGATGTCTGCTACAGGAGCGTAGTGCCGCACGCAGGCGATGCTGCTGGTCGGGCGACAGGAATTCGTCGCGCAGCGCAACCTCGAACTCGTCGATCGAGCTGATAGGCTCGCTGTCGATCATGTTGCGGCTATGGTACCACGAGGCGGTACCTTCGCGAAGGTTAGTGGCCAGCATAGCCACCACGCGTGCCTGATTACCGGGATGGTTGTAGTCAATGTTCTTGCCGTTCATGAACAACTTGGCTACGAAAATGAACTCATCCACGCTCTCCTGTGGCTTGCCATATAATTTCGACATCGAAACGCCCTCGATCTTGAACTCTCGGCTCAACTGTTGGTGCTGCAGCTGGTCCATAACCGACGACCGAAACTCGTTGTTCTGCGTAGCTACCGGGTGGGAGAGCTCATGAATGACCTGGGTGAGAGCGCCATCACAGGCTTGAGCGTGCCTCTGAAGCGGGTTAGGCAGGTCGGAGAGGTACGGAGAGATCGGCGAAGTTGGTGGGGACCAACAAGTGCTACAAATTATAATGTTGGACCACGGAGTGTTCGAGGTAGCTGAGGTGTATTGAGCAAAATACAGAATGAGCAAAAATTAAAGAAGCAAAGCAAAAGCTAAACGGAGACTTTGCTAAGAGCTCCGCTCGTAAACATACAGATGGAGATCAGTGCGCACGCTGGGTAGCAGCCAGCATCGATGGCAGTAACACGTCTTCAAGTTGAGGATGCCGTCGTGGCCTCAGGCTCAAAGCAGCAACTGGGTCTTGAGAACATTACAGGCGGTACTTGGTAATATAGTCGGCCAGATCCGCACACTCACGCTGCTTCAGCACGTACAGCTTGTCTTGAAGTCTCTCCTGCAGGTCAGCGGGGATGAATTCCTTCCTCAGCGCGTGACCAGCTCCTTAATATGCTGATCGTCTTCTGCTGCATCGTAAACCACCCAGCTACCTGGCCACGCTGATTGGACGCGTTTTTATTGATGGGGTTCTCGTAGTTGATATTCTCGGCTTCAAAAAATAGACACGCCTGGTCGAGGAACAGCTCCAGGGACTCGTTCAACTGGCCAGTGTAGTGTGGCATGCTGATGCCCTCGACTCGCTTCTCCGACTCCGGCCTCTCCGTTAGATTCTTCATCATCGCTTGTTAGCTTCTCCATCACCGCTTGCTCTCACGGGCCGGTATCATCAAGAACCTGATCAACAACGCTGCTTCCGGTAAGAAGAAGGAGGTGTTGCAAAGAAGACTAGCCACACCAACATTGAGCAAGTCATCGTGCTTATCGAGGCTCTCATCGCTATGTGTGGATATGCAGTGCGCGTCTGCTACGCAGTCAAGGCGCCTGTCTCTTTCATAGACCCCGATTTTAGCTGAAAGCCAATCAGAATGCTCAAAAACGTCTAGACAGACCAACCATAATCATCTGGGACTTGTGCAACCCGCTTAAAGCGGCTGCTTTAGCGGCCGGCACACGTCGCAGCTTTTTTCCTTACACATATTGCGCGTTCTATTCGAAATTTCCGAGGTCGATTGATTGAATCGACCCAGCCGAATCGCCGCAAAACCGACAAACCCTCGTAAAATCATATTTTATGAAGTACACAGGGTAAGACAATCACTCTGAACCCACGTGCAGATGCAATTCCGCATTCTGCATTTCCGCACTCAATGCAATGCAGCCGCCGTCAGGACGATCGTCTCGTGCGCGAAGCCACCAGCGAGTCTCACCATACCCTGTGCGCGGGAATGTAGCGCGTCAAGGCCCATCAGACGACCCGGATACGCCGGATACTGTATTCGCAGCAGAGCAAGCAGCTTGTGGCTTCGCTCAAGTCCTGCGCGCCGCTGCTGGAGCTGAAAGCCAAGCAAACTGTGTCGGTCAACAACGCGTCTCAGCTGGCTTCTTCCAAGACCTTCGAGCCCCTGTAGGAGCAGAGCACCAAGTTGATCAAGTTGTTCGAGCGCGCGCTGCTGCTGGCCTCACCCCAGACATACCCGTCACTGCTGGAGCAAGATCTGAACTTGGCCAAACCGTGATCGAGCGCGGCGCGGCCGGGGGTGCTACTCCAGAAATGCAAGCAGCCTCTGGAGCTGGTCGCAGCGAAGAACGAGCAGTGCAAGAGCGAGTCGTAGCCGGAGGTGTCGACCCAGGTCTGCCAGTCGCTGCTGGGGCAGACCTCAGCGAAGGGCAAGCAGTACCTGAACGAGTCGGAGCCGGAGGCACTACACTGGGCTTGCAACCAGCTGCTGGAGCTACAGAGACGATGAATTTGACAGCCCAAGCTTCACCGAGGCGGGCATCTGCTCCTACCACTACTCAAGCGGATGCAGTCCTCGTGCCGCTGGTATCAACCCAGCAGCTCTACCAGCTCTTGGTACAGCCGATTGTCAAAGAAACCGTCAACCAGCGCGACACGTCCGGCAACGCGCTGGCCCCTGCTGTAATGAGTGGTGGCTCGTTCAACGAAATTGTCCACAAGCTGTGGGAAGCTTACGCGCCCCGTGTGAAAACCCGAGCAGTAAAGACAGACGGCGCGAGGTCTACGGAGACGCCCGAAGCTGCCGAGCGGGCCAAGGTGATGCAGTTTAAGCTGAAAAAGCATGTTGTGGACCCTGCAAAAACAGATCAAGCGTGGCATCAGTGGCTCGTCAAGCTACGTGGACAAACTGTGCCGCTTCTAATTTATGAGTATGGCGTTGGCATCGTTCGTGCACAAGATCTGGATGAATTTAAGGTCACCTGTATTCATCCTGAGCAAGTTGATCGAGCCGGAGCGACAGCTGAAGTCTCTTTGAGAGAAATCGTAGCAAGCCTTCAAGAGGTATGGGCTGCAACGTTCCAAGGTGAAGCTGTAGTCTGGTGGATGTGGGGCAACCACATTACAAGAAATCTCAACCGCCCCACGTGAAAAACAGCCATCTTAGACCCTCCGCCCGCCAGTGTCGTGAGTCTACTGCGCCCCGCAGATTCGACGTTAGAAAGCCACCTAGCCAACGTTACGCAATCGGCAACGTGGCATTGGACTGCGTGCAAGGAGCATTGGAGGGTTATCGGGTGGTTCGTCGTGACTGGGAAGCCTTGGACCGGCGCCTTGAAGAATACGAACACCTCCTCGAGGCTTGCAGAGCTGTGATTGAAGTTTTTTTTGCGCGACATTGCGCCTCCTTCCCGTAGCTCCGTACCCGATCCGGTGCTGCGACTCGACAATGTTGCGGACACGGATCACATCGACTAATGCAGTGGATCACAGTGGACTTCCGTACTACAGTTTCGCAGGGTATTTGCGCTCAATTGCAAGAAAAAAAGAAAAACGTTGACGCAGCGCCTGCATTTTGGATGTTAGTTTCTTAGCGTCCTACTCTAACTCTGCAAATTCTAAGTTATCTTGAATGCGTTCGTGGTCGGTGTTGAGGTCTGTCGGAGGTCGGTTTTCAATGGTTAGTGGACCAATGGGATCGAAGTGTCCTTTCCAGCCGCAGTGGTTAAAAACTTTCCCCATGTTGAAACCTTCAAAGCGGCGGAAGGTCTGGACGATGAACGGCAGCAAATCGCGTTTGTTGGACTCGGTGTAATGACGCTGGAACGACCGTTTGACGTAGCCGAACAGGAACTCGATCGGATTGAAAAAGGGGCAATAGGCTGGAAGAAAGATGGGGACCACGCCCACGCTACGGAGATAGTGTACAATTTCGGGGTGTCTGTGAATTGCTGCACCATCTAGAATCCAGACTGAATTTCGTCCAGAATACAGGCGCACGTGCCATCTTGGCAGCACTTCGTAAACTCCAGTCGGTCGAAGGTGTTGAAGTAGTCGATGATGCCGTTGATCCCGATGAATGCCAAGATGGACACGCGGGGCATCCGCTCGAAGTCGCCTCGGATCGCAACTTTCTTGCCTCGAAGAGCGTACCCTCGCTTGCGTATCATGCCTCGATTATCGAAAGAGACCTCATCGAGGAAAACAAGGTTGCTGTAGCTCCAGTTCACGCAGCTGAGTTCTCCGACAAAACGAAACACGTCCTGCTCCTTTATGTGCATTGCCCGCCGCTCTAAGACCTTCCAGGTGAGGCCGGCTTCATGGATGATCCACCACACCGAAGTCTTCGATATCGGGAGGCGATGAACGTGGTGAAACGCGTTTTGAGCTTCGTCGAGATAGGCAAGAGGGTGAGCTTGATAATAGGCTAGCAGCCAGGCTCGATGGTCCTCCGAGAATGTCCTTTCCGAGGGTGCCCGAGCGCGTTGGAAGGCTCCAATATCTTCGTGGGTCTTGATCCAGTTGCCAATAGTGCGCTCGGACTTGTTGAAGATGTACCCCAGGTGCTGCCTTGTGTAGCCGAGCTTGTAGTACGCGTACAGGCAGTGGTAGACTGTGTTTGGATGCGCGTGCTGTCCATTGCGCACTTCAAATTGCGCACTTCATGAGCACTTCAACAAGAGAAATACATTGAGGTGCTGCCTTGTGTAGCCGAGCTCTTGTAGTACGCGTACAGGCAGTGGTAGACTGTGTTTGGATGCGCGTGCTGTCCATTGCGCACTGGTGCTGCCTTGTGTAGCCGAGCTTGTAGTACGCGTACAGGCAGTGGTAGACTGTGTTTGGATGCGCGTGCTGTCCATTGCGCACTTCAAATTGCGCACTTCATGAGCACTTCAACAAGAGAAATACATTGTGATTGGTTTAAAGTAGTTCTGTTTATAGCGAATCACATGGCCTTGTCGATTAGCTGCTGGATTTTTGCTCGAATCGCTCGAGTTTCGCAATTTTGGGCGGAATCGACAATAAGTACCGAGACCAATAACTGTCCATCTCAATCGCCAACAGTTAAAAAAAACAAAATCATAGAGAGCTCCATTAAATTAAAGAGAACACAGCTGCTCATTAGCGATAGCGGGCCACCGATAAAATTGCCCTAAAAGCTCCGCGATGGAGATGAAGGAAGAGCAAGTGAAGGAGGAGCAAGCTAAAGCTGCTGATGACATCTCTGGCAGCCACTCCCCGCTTGAAGGCAAGCTGTACAACTTGACTATCTTGATCAGCAAGTTTGCTGTATTCTTGGCATTTTGGTGTTCGTGATCATGTCGATTCACTTCTCGATCGACACTTTCGGAAGAGAGGGCAAGCCGTGGAAGAGCGGCTACATCAACGACTACATGAACTACTTCATCATTGCGATCACTGTACTTGCAGTGGCCATCCCTGAGGGTCTGCCTCTCGCCGGGACTATCTCGCTTGCCTACTCGGTGAAGAAGATGCTGGTGGACAACAACCTGGTGCCCTGTGAGACCATGGGAAGCGCTAGGACGGTGTGCTCGGACAAGACGGGCACGCTCACGACCAACCGCATGACGCTGATGCAGCTGTGGATCGGCGACAACGAGTTCTCGTCCGCTTCGGCAGGCATCGGCGCGCTGTCGGAGGCGACAAAGGAGGCGTTCTGCATGGGTATCGCCGTGAACTCGACGACCGAGATCTTGGTTGCGGCTTAATCTTAAGTAAATCTCGGCCGTGCTGCGAGTAATTTGAAAATCGCTGGCACCTAGAGTAAGATTTATTGTACCTTGCATGCTTTCTGTCTAAACAACGACGTAATTCGTTGTTTTAGCAAATCATGGTGATTAGCCCATCATTGAGTTAGGAGGCTAGCTCGTCGATTTAAGATAGAATAGCTGCTAAGACAAAGAGTTAACGTTGAGTTATGCCTACTATCGTTGAATGGCTGGAGTAAATCCGACAATACTAGGGTCCTGACATGCTAACTCGCTCTCTTCGTCTGGTTGCTATCGAGTCGATCATGATCTTGATTGACATGCGCTAACTAGTTAGCTATCGTACTGAACTACGTCTACAATTCGAAGAACATCCCTGCTTTTAAATCGAGGAGCCACAAGCAGCTTTAAAGTTAGCGTTCTTGCTTACCTAACATTCCTACTGCTTCTTCTTGCCGTGCTCTGCAATTCAACCTTGGTTTTAACGCGCAAGGTCTCAATGAAGAGAGCGCGAGCAAGGTCCCCCGAAATCGGTAAGGTGTTGACCGGGGACCTCAATAGTAGTTTATTTCTTCCAGTGAGAACCGATCTACTGTACTCTTGCATTGGCAACCGCTCCATTTGTTTCGCTTTGCTTTCGACCTGGGGGATAAAGGTTAACTTAGAGTTAAGCTGCGAGATATGATCACCGGGAAGGATTTGCTCGTTGGTTTAGAGCCGTTAATCGCATGCCTAAATTCGTGCAAAGCACAATAGTAGTAACCAGCACTAAACGCCTACATGTGCGTGGTTTCCTCTCAACGCTCAAGTGGAAGTGGTTCTGGGGAAGACACGCCATCTTTACGTTTCTGCAAGTTTCTTCACCTAAAACCTATAATTTGACGCGTTGTGTATACTGTTTTTGCTTACAACTCGAATAATGTCTGTCTTACTCTAGGTGCCGGCGATGTTCAAATTACTCGCAGCACCGCCGGGATTTACTTGATATTAAGCCGCAACCACAGCTCTCGAGGTACGGATTTCGGCATCCAGTCTGTATGCCAAAATCTTTTTTGATCAATATGAATGTCGCCATTCCGGACGTTATGCTCGCATGCTCGAATTGCTGCTCTAAGCTTACACACTGCGCTGAAGTACACTGGATTTCGCTAAGAGCAATCTATTCTTACTCAAGTAGTATACGAATAGAAAATGGTGCCCATCGACAATACGAAAACTTCACGATAATGGTGAATGAGGGGTTAATGCAAAAATGTATGTATTATTTGTTTTCGTTGGGGATGTACAGCGCTGTTTGCTTCCAGGTAGCTCCTGGATACGGCCAATGTTCTGGCCCGCCATGTACATGCAGCGATAGGCCTCTAGCCTCATCGGTGTAGCTTACTTGACTTGCACCGAGTAGGACGACACGACCATCTTGGCGTTCTTGCCCTGGAAGGGCTCCGTGCCAGCCTCCACCTTCTGCAGGAACTGGGTCTGGGGGAGGTTGTTGTCGGCCGGGAGCTGGTCGAAGAAGTACTTGAGGTCCGCCGTGAAGCTCGTGGCCGACTTCTTAGCTACGTACGAGAAGACCTTAACCTTCTTGTTCATTCCTTGGTACAGGTCGAACTCGACGCCACCGGCAGTGATGGTCTTGATGGGCTTTCCGCTGTCGGTCAGAGGCCAAGCGCCGCCCAGCGCCGAGAGCCACACCATCAGCTCGTACTCGACATCTCCCGTGGGAGTCGAGCTGGTGAAGAGGTCGTAGGCCACATTGGCGATGATGTTACCGTCGTATGTGTACTTGTACGCGATGCTCGTGGGGATCGACGTGACGGCCGACACCTGCTTGGGGGTGAACTTGAGCGCGGCGTTGGCGAACGACTTGACCTGCCACGAGTCTCCAGCCCAGTTGAAGTTCGTCTGCCACGACACGGACGAGCTGGTGCTGCCGGTCACCTCCGTGCACTGGCCGCCCTTGGGGTCGTTGTCCTCGGCCCATAGGTTGTTGTACACGGTGTAGTCTCCGACCACCTTGTGATCGTCACGGCCGCAGAACTGCTGGGCGCTAGTTGTACACGGTGTAGTCTCCGACCACCTTGTGATCGTCACGGCCGCAGAACTGCTGGGCGCTGACGGACGAAGCCAAAGCGGCGACGGCGACGGTGGCAGGGAGCAGGAACTTCATGGTCTGGAGAGTGAAGGCCGATCGATGTTGCTGGCGCGAGGCGAATAGGAGAATGAGTGTTCCTATATAGTGAGTACGAAGTCAAGGCTCGTGGCTGTACAATCACCGACGCTGAGTCCGCTCTGCCAAATTGGCAGTGCCAATCTCTCCTGGTGCCCGAGGCGCGGCACCCCATCTCGAAAATGCTCCGTCCGCACATTTCCAGGCGACGACCTAGATCCATGACATAAACAACTGCAGCCTATCGCTCTTGGTGTCGCAGGTCAACCTACAGGCGGCCCCGCTAGATCACTGGTGGCTGCTTGCTCCGACTGAGAAAGGGCTTGCCCAAATCCCATTTTGCTATCATGGAGTTTTGGACTTGTAGCGCCGTAGCTCCGCCCCGGGGACTTACCAGCCGACACTTCCGTGACCCTCGCGAAGTAGAGATCCTACCGCACTCGCTGGTAGTCTCCATGTTCACTAAGGGTACCTACAACACGTTAAAATGCCATTGTTCTGGAGGCTTTTTGCGAGAAGCGAGGCCTGTGCAAAAGGGAGGGCATCCCATCTCAAGATAGGGCAATACAAAA
>JAIKVG010000905.1:0-10576 GCA_024679175.1 Phytophthora cajani
TACTCGACTGATCTTTGTGAGCCATCGTCCATCAAGGGTAGCTTATCCTAGTACATGTGGCAACCAAGCCACTAACTGCGCAAGTACCAGTGTACGCGTGAAGCCCGGAATATTCAACATTACGATGGCTGTTAGCGCAAGACCAGGAAACAAGTTGTAGCCGGCTATGTGAAGTCCAAAACATGCTGGCTCTGGGTGTCAACTACAGGTTCGTCCTACATTTTGTGGCGCGATGTCGCTCAATAGCATGTCGCTAATTATGCATGTCGCCAATGCTGGCTATGCTCGCTGATCCAGGAAAATAGTTTCAAGACAACGCTGCAACCTGACAGCCTACATGTACCGAGGTACTTAGTAGTGGCCAAGGTGTAAGTTTGGAAGTCGCCGCCAAAGCGAGATCTTTGTATTCGGTACGTACTATAAGTACGGTAATAGTACATGTACGCCGCAGTGTTGTCGTTTTGTTGTAAGGATTGCACGTCGTGGCGGCGTGGAACAACGCTACATCCGTAGCGAGTTTGAAACGCAAGACAAAGTTATTAGCGCCACGACCCGCTGCACCAAACTGAAAACGCGAACGGTGTGAGCGCAGTGTTATTGTGCTTTGCATCCGTTTGGCAAAACTGAATAACAAAACTCTGTTTAAAAGTCTGTATTTACGTGAGTCCTTGGTGGTGGATACACCGCCGACACTAAAAGCGGGGCTCCTCTATATTAGCTGTAAAAGCGCTGTCCGCAGTGTTCTTGTTCCAGACAATTGTAACCTGGTGAGGGCACGGCAGGACACAACCGTACTGTAGATTCGCTTCGGGGTAGCTGAGCGACAATCTTCATTAAGCTTACTTAGATTCAAAAAGTGTCCTCAAACATGTCCTCAATGACCGACCTAAACAGAGGACGGTCTACTAATAGAAAATGCGCTGCATTCTCACCAATCGCAAAATTCCCTCCTTTCATTGGCCAAAACCCTTTCAATACGAATCAACAGTAGTGCGGCAGTTCGCAATCGCCGACGTGGCAAAAGCTCGGCGCTCCAATATGGCGCGGCTCGACTTCTTCCGGTGCGTGATCTCTCGTCTCCCAGCGCCGCGCAGCTCTTCAAACTCCCGCCACATGACCTCCTCTCTGCGACGCTTGCGCCCATGTGACTCTCACCTCCTAACTCCGCGTGTTTCCTCCCCGTCCGTAGGCACCTGCCGGACGACCTGCAAGTGCACACGTACAGCGGCTCCTTCTTCTCGCTGCTGTCCTTCGTGGCCATGGGCCTGCTGCTGGTGACCCACTGGGAGGCCTACAGGCTGCAGAGCACGCGCACCACCGTCGTCATGGACGAGCACCAGGAGGACCGACTGCGCGTCAACTTCAACGTCAGTCTGCTCAACGTGCCGTGCGCCGTGGCCAGCGTGGACCTGGAGGACCACATGGGCCAGCGCTTCACGAACCTCACGCGCCACATCCGCCACTTTCGACTGGCGGCGGACCGTGCGAACGACCAGGTGCAGCGCCTGGACGAGGTGGTCATCGACAACCACGAGAAGGGCATCCCCGTGTGGGGCGGCGTCCACCGGGACACGCAGACGAGCGTCCACTACTCGACGCCGCTGACGTCCAAGAACTTCGACGACTTCATGGCCAAGTACGAGCTCGTGCTCGTCAACTTCTACGCGCCCTGGTGTCCGTTCTGCCACCAGCTCCACCCCGAGTGGGAGCGCGCGGCGGCGCAGCTGCCCGACCACCCGGAGTACAGCGAGATGGTCCGCATGGCCTCCGTGGACTGCACGGACCCCGACGCCGTGTGGCTCTGCCGCCGCGCGCACATCCGCGCGTTCCCGTCCATGCTCATCTACATGTACGGCAGCACGTCTACCAGGTACATCTACAACGGCCCGCGCAAGACGGAGCACCTGCTGCAGTTCCTCGACCTCTTCTTCCGCCGTCTCGAGCCGGACGCGGACTTCGCCGAGGAGGTGAACATGAACAACAACCGACTGGGACTTCCGTTGCCTGTGCGCGTGAACGAGGAGAACCTGGAGGGCATCGACTTCAAGAAGCGCCGGCCGTCGGCGACGATGCAGACGGGAGCAGTGGAAGGCTGCGAGATCTCGGGAAGTATCAGTGTGAACCGAGTCCCGGGTATGCTGGTGTTCACGGCGCGCTCCGACGAGGTGTCGTTCAACGCTCTAGCCGTCGACGTCTCGCACGTCGTCAACCACTTCTCGTTCGGTCAGGTACGACGCACCGAGAACTTGTTCACTGGAGGCGCTGGGCTGCTGGCTGCGCCATCGAACCGGTTCCCACTGGACAGGAAGACGTACAGCATCGAGAGCGAGAACGTCACCGTGCAGCACTTCCTAAACGTACGTGGTGCTGTATCCTTGCTTCGATTGAGTTGTTATAGCACTTATGTAGACTGACCTTTATGCTGTTGATTGGTGCGAGCAGGTGGTCGGCTTTGACAACCAGGACAACACACGGAAGACGCACCTGCAGCAGCGATCGTACGAGTTTTCGGCGACAACCACCCAGTACGAGGACAAGCAGCCGTCTGCGCTCTTCACGTTCGACATCTCGCCGCTGGTGGTCCAGATCACATCTGACAGCATCCCGTTCTACCACTTCATCACGCACCTGTGCGCAGTGATCGGCGGTGTGTTCACGATCCTGGGCCTGGTGGACTCGGGCGTGTTCCACGCCATGAACTCCATGAAGAAGAAGCAGCAGCTTGGCAAGCTGTCGTAGAGAGTGGTAAGCTCGTTCACCCACACTGTGTGGTGAACTTCTTACCCATGCATGTTTAAACTGCAGAAAACAAGAAGAAAAAGTATAAAAACAAGGGAAATCATACCAATCTATTTCATTGTCCTAGACTTGACGATCTTGAAGGTCAGCTATTTACTTGGGCCGCTGCGCATCGAGGTAATACTTGACAGCATCGAGTTTCCTGAAGTGCTGGGTGACTGTGAAGCCCCACACATAGATGTTCCCAACAGCGCAGCCCACCGAGATCAGCATAAGCGGCAAGAACGGGTAGCGGCTACCGATTCTCGGGATGAACGGAAACACCGCAGCCAGCAAGGCAAGGCCCGCCAGTCCAGCGAGGAACACCCGCTCAAAGAGAGACATCCGCACAGCCGTGACCTTGATGTGACGCTCCTTCAGCGACTGCTTGAGCAGCGGGACGAGCACGACCTCCGCCAGCAGAGCGTGGCATGCACCCAGCAGCACCTTCGACCCCTGCTCAGCGGGTGTGAACAACAGCGGGAAGAGCGAGATCGTAGCGACGCCAGACGCGAATCTGTACAGCCTCATGCTGGCGACGCTGTCTGCGGCCATTAGCGCCATCGGGAGTGTTACTTGAAGAATCGCCTTCTCGTGCACGTGGTAGCCCAGCAGGAACGAGCAGAGCATGCAGTACGCAAGCGCACTGGTGAAGAGCGACGAGTCCGGGTACTTCCAGATACTTCGCAGCACCGGAGTCATCATGGCAAAAGTCAGAACAGCACACACCAGCGGCGAAACAGTGGGGAGCACCGCGAAGCTGGCCTCCTGCACGAGTCCACCGCTCATAAGTGCGACTCCCTCGGTCGAGGCGGGGAAGCCCAGAATCACCAGCACCTTGTCGAGGAACGCGTATAGCGCCCATACATTAGGCGCCCAGTACGCATGGCATAGTCCTCTCTGAACGGGGAACAGTCGAGACAGGATCTGCTTCATGCCGGCGACCGGGTCTTCGTGGTCCCACAGAATGGATCCGAACGCGAGCGCGAACACCGCCAGCACCATCACGCCGAGACACACGAAGTTCACGACCGAGAACACCACGTTGCCGTCGTGCAGGTCCTGAATCGTCTCGTGCACGTCCGTGCTGGAGATGGACCTCTTCCTCAGCAGCCTCCCATTGGCGTCTTCGTCGTCATCGGATGACAGCAAGTCGGGCTTCTTGACGTAGCAGTAGTGGCCCAGCAGGTAGATGAAGTACAGTGGCGCCGCGTACAGGTAAATGTGCTTGAACATGAGCAGCACGGCGTAGAGGAAGGCGCCCTGCAGGTCCTGCTGCAGCCGGAACTTGGTGGCCGAGAGGATGAGCAGTCCGAGCAGCATGCCGTTGTACTGGAAGTGGATGTGGTCCACGTACAGCAGCCCCGCGTCCAGCACCGTGACGAGCATGATGGCGAGTCGCTTGGCCTTGGAGAAGGCCCACTCCGTCGTGGTGACCGTGGGCCAGGACGAGCAGTAGGCGTGCAGCGCGTAGAAGAGCACCACGTCGGACGCGATGACGCTGAGTCGCTGGAAGAGCAGGACGGAGGGCGAGAACACGGGCGTGGAGCTGATCGCCAGCATGCTCTTGTCCACTGCAGCGGCCGCGAAGCTCAGCGCGTACTCGAAGTAGGCGAAGAAGGGCGGGTAGTCGAGCGTCCACTCGCTCGTGGCCTCATGGTACCACCGGCGGCGCGGCAGCTCGTGCGTGAGGCTCAGCCAGTTGCGGTGCACCTCGAAGTCCGTGCTCGTGTATGATGGCAGGAGCAGCAGCTTGAGCGCCACGGAGAAGACGAAGAGCGCCACGAGCGACGCGTCCAGCCGCTGCTTCTGGCGCCGCACCTCGGCTCGGGACGTCGTCATGCTGGACTATGTATGATAGGGATGATACATGTTGGGCTGCGATTGGCGGATAATCCGGAGCGATGGACGAATGGGAGGGCAGCAGCAAGTTGAAGTTGACATGCATTCCTTGGGACGCTGCACTGGATCGGGAACGCCCCCGTTAGATCCGCCACGCACTTGGCCTTTGCCGTGGAGAGGAGAGCAGCTGGAGAGGAACATGACGGGTGAAGGCCGTCGTGAGCAGGCGGAGGACGCGGCGGCCGCTACTTTTTGTACTGCTGAGAGTGGCTCTGCTGCTGCTGAGAGTATGGAGCCTGTGCCCAAGAAGCAGAAGAGCGACTGCGGGGGCGACGACGACGTGCGTTACGGGACGGTCTCCTACGTGCTGACGGAGGACGAACACATAACGTTGCTGCAGCTGGAGCAGACGTACCCCAAGGGGAAACCCCCTCGCACTGCGCCGCCCAAGATCCCTCACGGCAAGAAGTGGACCAGCATCGCGGCCGAGATGCTCGTTCGGTTCCCCGATCTCAAAGTGAAGAGACAAGGTCTGCGCGGCATCTGCATGCGTGGCAAGACCAAGAGAGAGCTACACAAGCTGCGTGGGTTCAAGAAGGAGCACGAGGGCCCGGCAGACGTCAAGACGAAGGAAGGCGCAGTGGCGGCCACTGCTGAGCAGCAGCAGGAGCTCAAGGCGTTGAAGGAGCGAGTGGAGGTGCTGGAGAAGGAGAACAAGGAGATCCACAAGCAGCTCGAGAATGCAGAGAAGCACGTCGTGGTGCTGAAGAAGTTCCTCGAGGTCGAGAAAAGCGAAAAGGCCGACTTCAAGTTCCAGTTGCGATCGGAGAAGAGGAAGGTGGCGGTGTTCGGCAAACAGCTCCACGCTGCGAACACCGCCACTACCGAGTTGCGGCGCATGTTGTACGAGGACGTTGAAGATGACGAGGACACCCAGGAGACGCAAGGACCCGAGGAAGCGGAGGGATGAAGATACCGAGCGATGCGGTTGCATATTTGGAGGCAGGACTGCTTTGGGGTAGTTTAAGGAAGTTTCATATTTGTCAAGCTGCGATGGGAGGTATAGTAATCGAAGTATTGTGCAAGTTGCAGTGATTTTGCTTGAATATTTTTGCCTCTTACAAGTTTATCTAAATGCAACCACTTCGTTGGCTGCAGGCACACAGACCCCAATTATTTGTGCTGCGCTCACCGCACCCAGCTTTGCTCCCTGAATTTGCCTGCTTACTGCTAGATGCTACCGATAAGCACTGATGCTGCTTACCCTGCTGCAGTCTGTAGCAAACATAGATCGCCACACTCGGACGGGCTGTCACCATTAGCAGCATATTTTGCGTCCACTGTTGCATGTTCACTCTCGCTGCATGGGCGACTTCTTGGAGAGCGCTGCACTCTAGATTGGCGCCCCCCATCGACGGCCGACCGGGAGGTGACCTGCTGCTTCGCCGCCCACGAGCTCCTCGAACGGAGACATGGGTTTCAGCTGCTTCGCTTGAAGCTCGAGCGAGTCCAGCGACAAGAGACGAGAAAAATGAGGAAATCAGGCCAAAATGGATGTCTGCGCTGCCACGTCCGGCACCTGCTTCAGAATCGATCTCGAGAACTTTACGACGTCAGAAGCATCAACAGCCCTCTCCACACTTCGTGCTGCTCGACATGCTGTAGCTCTACGATGAGGATATGGACAGCGACGCAGCTAGCCACAGCTCTCGAGCTGTTTATAATGGGTGAGCGACATTGTGGTCAAGGTCGAAGTGTCGCCGCACCCCCAAACTCAAGTTTTTCAGTCTGACCAAGTAGAAACGGGATCAAGTCTGCATACTACGTCGGTGCATCAAGGCGAGATGTGCTAACCCCAGCATTTGGAATACTGACTTACAAAGGGGCAAGATACTTCCCGAACCTTCGTCGTGATGAGTCAATTACTCTTGTTGGACCCAAGCAAGGGGTGGAAGGTCATCCTATGCGTGGCTGGGATGCCCACAAGTACCGATCCACTCGACACTGACACAATATATTGGACTGTTGTCCACGACGTCACACTTCGACTATTCCTTGGGGATCTTATCGTTGGTTCAAGACTTCACTTCTTGCGGTCGCTTAATCACTCCAGACAACAATGTGTTCACGAAACATGCTCAGCAATCGAGACTGCCGAACACTGCTTTTTTCTCGTGCCCCGCGTTTGACAGAGACGCGGAGTACCTTTTGGCTGCCGTTTAGCAAAGCTTTTCGTGTGCATTTACTACTACCCGTAAGTTGGCAACTAGCCAGACCTGCGAATACCAAGAACGAGTGGAGGCAGAACCAAATGATATTGTTGGTAGTGTGAAGAATACGTACTGCAATTGTGTTCCATTCCACGTGGCGACTGCGCAACGACATTTATTTTCATGAAACCAAGGCGAACCACCCAAACGTACGTACTTTGGTCAGTTCCTCCCGCTGCCACTGTCTATATCTCTATTCTCACGGATCTGTGCTTAATATTGACCGAGCTCTTGTTACTCAACGATTGGGACGTCTGGGCTTCGATAGCCCAGCCCAGCAAAACTTGCCGTCCGCTCATCATCGAATATGGATTCCCCGTAATTATAAATTTCGTACTAGCAAGGAGAAGCCCTAAAGTGGTTAATCAGTTTTTCCTCCCTGTGGGCTTTGTGTTGTATCCCCACAATTTTTTTCACATTCTACATGTATTACTGTATGTACCCTCACTTCCGACACCTAATACTCCTTATTACTTCTGATATTTCATGCGTTTCAAATTATAATATTACACAAGACCTAACTAATATATTATGATCGTTACGAGGTTTTCGCACCAAAACCACTCATTTCGCATTTGGCAGAAAGTTGCAAGGAGCATCGGGGCAAGCGTGAGGAAGCATGAAGAAGGCACGGCCATGACGGTACCGGTAGAATGAGTTCGAGGGCAAGGTGGAGTGCGTGACGCACTACTCGTCGCGCGTGGTGGTGGGCTCCAAGGACGGCCGCCTCGTCATGTACGACACGCGCAAGGGCACGACCGTGTCCACGGCCTCGCACACGTTCGCGCACGGCTGGCGCGTGGAGCAGCTACTGGCCGTGCCCCACATCCGCATGCTCATCGTTGTCTACAACGGACCTCTCGTGGGACGAAGGCGAAGAGCAGCGCCGCCGCGGGTACAGCAGGAAGCCGCTCGACGCTACCCAGGAAACGAGAAGGCGTGCAAGCTAGACCAGCCATCGCCAATGCAATGAAACGAGGTAATCTGGGGTACGATGAGCGCTAAGCGCAGCTCGCACTGCTCTATTCATACGTATATTAATACATGTAGTCTTGCTTCTCAGCCCATGACGAGCGTCATTAGCCAAGTACAGCTTAAAAAACCAAGCAAATACAATCCCCCTTTAAATCCGATAGAAAAACCGATGTCGGAAGTGAGGGTACATACAGTACACCACACCTCATAGAAGAATGTCCAGGGAGAGCAATTGTCGTGCCATGTTCCGCTGCTGTGGCGTTTCGTTCAGGTCTTTGGATCCGGTCTCATAATCAGCGTGTTCAAATCCTAGAACTGATCTGCATAATTATCGAAATAAAGGCAACCTGAAGAATACCAACACAGGTTTTCAAGTTCAATGGTCTCGGATCCGGTCTCATAATCAGCGGCATAATTATCGAAATAAAGGCAACCTGAAGAATACCAACACAGGTTTTCAAGTTCAATGGTCTTGAGGTCTAAAGCCGTGTCAAACGGTGTCGTCTTGCAGCGATTCGCTGCTATGCGAGAGGAATGACATCGAGTAGCCAACGAGTGTGAGAATGCACGCCAACTGACTTGCTGAGCGCATTTGCTGGATCCCATGGTTGTTGTCTGCAATACCGAAACCAGTCATCAGTTCATATGGCCATGGATTTTTTAGACCAAAGAACGCACATACGCACCATAGTTGGGAAAAACTATGGAGATCGAGGCTACGGAGATCGAGGCACAAAAAAACATACGAAGTGCCCAATTGAAAATAGATTACTCCAACCATCGTACCCATCTTAAAATACATGTAGTCGATTTAAAAATACTATTCCTGAGTGTCCTTTAAATAGTCCGTATCGTTCGTATGCCCATGGATTTTTTTAGACCAAAGAACGCACAGACGCACCGTAGTTCCATAGCACAGTTTCCGTGTCGTTAAGCTTCATCGTGTCCGTGCAGTATTTTTCACCTAGGTCAAGCTTCAAGCACTACATACACACTTCGTCAAAAACGTCTAGACTAACACTCGATATGATTGTTGCACGTACATCTGCGATGGTAAGACGCTGGAACTCGTCGATGAGCGCGAGTCCGATAGGAATGTAAAGCAGGAAGGCGATCCCACCTAGGTCAAGCTTCAAGCACTGCATACACACTTCGTCAAAACGTCTGAAAGACTAACACTCGATATGATTGTTGCACGTACATCTGCGATAGTAAGACGCTGGAACTCGTCGATGAGCGCGAGTCCGATAGGAATGTAAAGCAGGAAGGCGATCCAGAACAACGTCGTGAAGACGGCCTGGATGTAGAATGTCCGCTTCGTAGACGACTTGGAGTCGTTCCACGGGTTGAACACGCTCCCAGATGGCGGTTGCATCTCCGAATCTTCAGATGTGAAGTAGGGATTGCCGGCACTTGGGAGGCGTGCCAGCTTGAAGCTTGCAATTGTCTGATACACAAGCAACGACCTGTTAGTGACTCGCTGAATCGTGTGTTCCATCCAGAACAACAATAACAACAACGTACATTGACGACCAGAGCAATCGCCTCCAGCACAAAGAACCAGTAGGCCGCGTACGCGTGGACGCTTGGGTAGCTCGTCGTGCTGAAGAACGCCAGTATCGGCAGCCCAACCGTCGAGAGGACGCCCAGCACCCGAACCACCTCGCAGTACTTGCGGATTGACGCCGGGTAGTGGTTCTCCGTGTTGTCTCGGGCCTCCCTCTCCATCAACTCCCGCTGGAACTCGTAGTTGGCGAGCCACGTGAGGATAAGGGCAACAGCGACAGTCGTCAGCCCCACGCAGAAGATCGTGTAACCGGGAGAGTCTGTAGCTCAGCAACAACAATACAACTTATTAGGGTCATTCACTCTTGCGTGAGTCCACACAGCCCCAATGCATGTACCAACCTCTGCCCGTGTCGGAGAAGTAGGGCCACGCCAGGCCGCCTAGGTAGATGTCCTTGGCCTTGGCGACGGACACGCAGGTGACGAGCGTCGCGATGACGACGGTCGTGGCCACGATGGGCGCGGCCCGAATGCCGATGGCGTAGGGCACGAGCGGCATCGTGAGCGTCTTGGAGCTCTTCCGCCTGCAGCTCTGGGGAGTTCGCGAGTGTCATTGCGCCACGTCCAGCGGCGGCGACTATCCCGTCGTGCGTCGTACCGTAAACGTCCGCCCAGACGTAAGGCCAGACCAACAAGTGTGTAACGCAATATGGATGGCTACATTCTTTTACTTCAACATACAGTTCACTTCAACTTGGAGCATATTGTGAATTTCGGCCAAATTTGGACTTTTGGGGCGGTTCTTGCAATCGCCTCCCAATACAAAATGCCTATGAAACGTTGATGTACCTTATCATTTCGTATAAGTACGGATCCAGCGCCTAAAATAGCCTAGGATAGTACCGGGGCGATTCGGGGGCGATTGATTGAACCAATCGCCCACTCCAATTTGGAGTAGAACCCACAATACAAATTCTCATACAAAAAGATCTTACAACCTTTCAGCGCTTCTGGTGGTTGACGACGCGCATGACGACAAGCGTGGCCAGGCGCATCGCGAGTAGAACGCCCACCACGACGGCCACGGAGCGCGCGGTGTCTTCGCGACGCGCCCCGAACACTTCGTCGATGTACGAGGTGAGCGGGATGTTGGCCACGGCGGGCGGCGCGTCCGTGAGTGGCTGGCAGCCGAGCGGCCAGTGCGA
>JAIKVG010000906.1:0-10374 GCA_024679175.1 Phytophthora cajani
TCGGGAAGTAGGGAAGTCGGAATGTAGGAGAATGAACCGGCGTGAAAAATGATGTTGGATCCGTGAGAAGGAAGAGTTCGAAAACCATGGAAAGAGTTGAAGTTGGTGTTCCGGAACATAGAAATGAGAAGGGTTTGCGTCGTACTTAAACGAATTTCGGGAACCGGAAAGTCACCGATCCGGGAATTTGGAAACCTTCACCAAGATGGCGCTGAGTCGCAACTTCCGCACAACATACTACAAGACGCTGGGCGTGCCTGTGGTGCAGCACATTGTGGACGTGGAGGCCTCGTTCGCGGCGCTGCTTAGCGAGAGGACTGTGAACGTGCCGCAGCTGTTGAAATTGGCGCTGGAACTGGGCATCGCGCCGCCATATCGAGCGCGGATCTGGCTGCTGTTGGCCGGCGTACTGCCGCCGTATCCGGGGCTGTGGGGATTTGCACTGAAGGAGCGACGCGTGATGTTTGAGGATGTGGTGGGGGCAGCCCAAGTTCTCCAATCTAAAGACGTGTCCGAGGGCGACGAAGGTGCAGGAGTGTATTATGACTTCTCGGAGCTGGTGGAGGAGGAAGAAGAGGAAGCGAGTGAGGCAGAATCGAAGACCGAGAAGAAGCCACCGTCGCTGCAAGATCTGAGGCGGTTAGTGCACTTGCACCGAACCTATTGGCGGGAGATCGCGGCGTGCGACGCGCCCTTGCTGTGTGGTATGGATGACCCCAACTTTCTGCTGGGGGTGGCCCGAGTGGTGTGTCAAGTGTTGACGCACGAGGCGGAGCGCTTCTGGTGCTTCACACGATTGCTGGAGCTATTTCATGATGGACTGGAGTTGGTGGATCCTGTGGTAACGCCGGACACGCTATACAAGGCACAGCTAGCAGAATTCGAAGGCGTGTTTCTCCGGACGCTGGACGTGAAGCGGCGACGACTCACTGCCGACGGGCCGAGCTTGAATCTGCACGGTGACGAATACACAAGACGAAGGTGAAAAAAGATAACAACTTAAAATAATTACTGTGCGGAAGTTGCACTCAAAACTGTCAAAACTTCATGATCTGAAATCAGGCGAAGCCATCGACGAACTCGTCGTCCTCGTTGCTATCGTTCTCCGAAGAGTGGTGCTGCTCCCGAGCGACAACTTTGCGCGAGCGACGTCGACGCTTCGGGGAGGCTTTGAGTTTTTCTTGTCCCTGTAGATCAATGTCGAGTTGTCTTTCGTCTTTGCGAGCTGTGAGCCAGGCTGTCATAAAGAGGTTCCAGCTAAGCTCGATAGGATCATCAGTCTGGCACAAGTCGTCGACTGACGGTAGCAGAAGCTTCTTTGGAGAGCGCTCCCTCACCTCAAGCGGAGGATCTCTCGACGATGGCTTGTACGTTGCGCATTTTTCGTTGTCCAACTGGTAATTGCGCTTGAGCGCAAATTTCAGGCGGAGCATTAGAGCAAGCGCGAACGCAATGCACCCGTTGATCTTCAACGCCGCCAACTTGAACCTTGGTAACGAGCCGAGTGGGCGATACTCGTCGATTTTTATCTTCGACAAATCTGCTGCTTCGTCTTCCAGTTGTTCTGGCGCCACGCCTGCCGTCGCAAAGACCTCCTTCATGTCATCCAGCACAGGGCTACACATGAGGAGAGATGTCAGCGTGCTCTGTGAGTTAAAGCAGACCAGGGGATATATACATGCACGTACCCAAGTCGAAGGCTCGCGTACTGGTTGATCAAATAAATAACGTATAAAGGTTCATCCTCCACGTCGTACGGCAGTGTCGAGATGATTTGCGCCAGATAGGATAGATATTTGAGTCTGCTCGTGAAGTTCTTGCTGTTGTCGGTGGCTAATGTAGATTTCAACGGCTTCAGCACGCTTCCTTGATCAGTAAACTGGTTAATCAATGACTTGAGAAGTAGCGATCCGTGCGATTTCGTTGGTTTGAGGCAGGTTGAGTACAGCCTCCCGAAGAGGCAATACTCCTTCTTGTTGTCGTCGATCCCCAACGCCGTAGCATTGCCATATACGCCCAGCTGGAACGAGTACGAGCCATGGATGCCTTTAATCAAAGGCGTATGAATTTCACTCCGGAATCTTTCATACAGAGCCAGCAACTGAGAAAACGCTGCGTCCCGAACGTCTGAAACGCGATCAGTCTCCAACGCCACCAAATTCTGAATGCACTGCAATGGGTTCACCAAGCCTTGGGTAAGAAGGGCTCCAATGCATGCTACAGCCTCCTTCCGAATTTGCGGTATCTTCTGCACCGAGAGTAGTAATATCCTGTCCAGCTCTGCCTGCATGACACTTCCTATCAACGAGGCATCGGCTTCCTGGTCACCTTGAACTTGCTGCTCTTTACTTTTCGATCGATCCATCGAACGTGAAGCTATCCCGTTTTCCAAGCGCTGCTCTTCCGAAAGCAGCAACTCTTTCATGCTGACAAGGCATTGATAAGTTTTTGTTCTCTTCTCAGGGAATGGTGGCGTAAGAAGATGCTTCAACAACTCATCTTGTTGAGCCCGTAGAAACAGGCGCGGCCGGACTGGAAACAGGAAACCCATGCCTTGCACAGCCATAGCAGAACACTTATCGTTATCTGGTGCACAAATGAATGGCTTGTACAACTCATAGAGCGATGCTGTGATCGTTCCAAATTGCAGTACTGTCGTCTCGCGTACCAAATCCTGGATGTTGTCCATGTCTGTCGCGCCAACAATTTTTCCTGCGGCAAATAATGCACGCTGCAAAGCACGATTATCTTCCTCCGACAAACTGGAAAGCGCTTTGATCTCTTTGTGTTGCCGCATTCTGAGGAAAAAAAATTCCAGCAACTGGAGCAGTAACACTGGAGCTTTTTTTGTTGTCTTAGAAAGAGTTGCCAGACACTTGACACTCGCACCGACAACACTTGGGGGCGAGTGCAGGATTAGGTATTTCAAGTCTTCTTCCAGCCTTGAAGCAATGCTTAGCGAAACGCGCTTCACACGCAAAATGCTGTCGATCATCGATACCGACAAATTCAGGATCATGGCATCCTTCTCTTTCAGATAGACTCGAATAGTCTCCAGGTGGCGGGTCAAAAGTTCAGGTTTCGCTTCACAGAAAACAGAAAGTGCTGTCATGCACGCCACGAATTGTTCGTGGCCAACTTTGATTGAAACGCCAATGAGAAGTGTGCCTTCTTGTAGGTCCATCAGACAGTTTACGAGGCGATCAATAATCTTTTCGGAACGGTCCTCAGCAATTGCGATTTCAGCCGATCGATTCTTCACAGAACGACGCACAGCCGTTTCCCTCGTCCCATTGCTGCGCCCGCGCAACAGCCTCCTCAATAGTTCAGCAAACCACCCGAGATTTGGCATGCCGTGAATGACTTCAACAATGGTTGCTACGACTTCAGAACTGTTGTCCATCTTTGCATCGTTAATTTTCACAACGCTGGCTGGCGTTACCATCGGGGTTCGATACGAAGACCAGGCTTCTTCGACAGAGTTGACAACCACCCCGTCCTCCGACACGTACTTTGAGTTTACCTCTGGCGCCTCGCTCTTATCTTCGATCGCCACAGCAGTCCAGCCTGGTGGTAAAGTGCTTCCATCACCGAATTCACTCAATGGGTTCGAAAGTTTGGAGGAAGAAAGCTCGGATCCAAACCAAACTTCTTGGAAAGTGTCAATGATGAAGTTCTTCACTCCTTGATCCTCAGAAGCGTCTCCAACTCGTTCAACAAGACACCTCATGCATGCACTTTTGCGGCGAAGCTCATGTTCTGAATCCGCATCATGTGACTGTTCTTGCATCGCTGTCAAAGCGATCTTGAAAATTTTGCACACACTTTTGCGAACTTTGATGCCTTTGTCACGCATTCTCTCAGCCAGCACGTCAAAATATTTGTCAAACTGTAACAATAAAAATATAGCTGTTAGTTATTTTACAGTGCGTAGTGGGCCCATGTACGTACCAGAAGGGGCTGCAGTAGAACGTATGTTCCGATCAAATCCACGGCTGCTTCGCGAACGGAGGGCTTTTCATCTGAGCAACACCTCTCAACAGCTGACCGGACTCCGCTTTCAGCCATCAGCATCGGATCGACGTCGACAATCCCTCGCAAGCATTTCATAACTCGTGCTCTGAGACTTGGTGCAGCTCTGGAAAGCAGAGCCATGATGTGCACAAGCAAGCCATCGAAAAGGCCACAAAATCGACGTTTCACAGCTAAGTGCAAACTCGCTCTTAGCGCCAACTCGGCCGTAGGGACAGCCACTTTAAATGTCGAATTCGTAGCCCCCTTGGTCTCCCCCACCAACGTTTTCCACAGCGTATATTCACGGTCCATGCATGCTGACTCGAGGTCACTCCAATGTGTCTTTGCCTCCGACATGAACTTTAAAAGAAGCAGCTTCCTCGAATCGCAATGATCAGAACCTTTTCGTTGCAGATGCATCACCACGATATGCTTGAAGGCTAACAGGTCAACCAAGTCACTGCAAGCACTCGGCAGTGTTTTTCTCGACCGCGTCGTTTTGCCAACAATTGCTTCTCGTAGGCAGTTTTTGTGCTCTTCCACAACTGCAGTCGAGTCGCTGTCGTCAACTACGGCATCGTGATCAACCTTCGTCTGGTAGCGCTTGATTGCAGCACATACCTTTCCGACTAAGTTGAGCGCTGCCAGACTTCTATGTGAGTCAGGGTTTCTCTCGTCTGCGGAGATATTTGCGTGAAGTACACTCGCTAACGAAGAGCATAATGCCTCGAGGATGTCTTCCGCGCCAATCCATTCCGGACGTACAAACATCACGAGAAGATCTTCCACGAAATTCTCCAAGACGACGCGATTATCACGATCTTCGTTCTTCTTCCAGCATGCTTTAAGTAGAGTCCGAACCAGCGATTGGGCACTGTTACGCGTCTCCCCCAGCGCAGCCTCCGCGACATCCATTTTCAAGGGTTTCTCTTCACTAACCGTATCAGGTGTAGACGGAGGTTCAGACGATTCTTGAAACACAGGGTCGGACTCCACCGCTTCAAACTTTCCTGCAGGAACGCACGATTGTACCATCGATACAACCAGTGTTGAAATTTGCTGCACCGAATCGCTTGAGCTCGCCAACTTCACCGATCGAAGAGTCCGTTTTGTTGTAGGAAGCTTTACCATGACTGCCACAATATCTTCGAGCAACGCATCTCGGTGGGACTTGTACTGCTTAAAAACTGCTCTCAAAATTGTGAGGGCACTTTGTTGCAATGACGTTGCGTATGGACTATGCTCTAAAGCGAACAATTCTACCATAGCCGCAGACAAAGGCAGCACCCATCGATCTGCTAGTTTCACACTCAAAACTAGTGCTGCGAGGTGATCCATAAACTCACAGAAGACGTGCGACACTTGATCAACAGCCTTCCGAATGTGTTTGTTCACACGCAAATTTACTCGAGAAGAGCTGGACATTTTGGCCCCGGATAAGCGCCGTCTGCCTTTTTCTTCAGCAACTGGTGTGGAAGCAGTCGTAACGTACGTGGTGTCGATGCATGGAAGTATCAGTCGGCGAGTGATGTGATGTAGCAGCTGAAAACAGTTTTCGAGATTTTCCTCTGAAAGAACCCGCCGGTCGATCTCGGGTCTTGTCATCACAATAAGCTCGCAAATTGCGACATCCAGTGACGTCAAGATACTGGACACCAATGCACGATCAATCTTTGACTGTTGGGGTTTCCCCTCTTCGCCTTTTGGCAGAGCTGCACCGAGCACATCCACCGCCAATCCCAACCGAACCTGCACGTCCAAAGTGCTCATCAATGAAATCAGTATACCTGGCTCCAGTTCATTAATCCAGTCGTTCTTTTCCAGCGTTTTCATCGTCTGCAACAGCAGCTTCACTTCTTGGGATGAAAATACATCCAAGTTGTCACGCTCAAAATTTTCCAGTCCCTGACGTTGGGTCGCCTTCTCAAGCAATCCCTCCAGCAAATCTGTGTACTTCTCCACACTGTCAGCAGCGATTTCAGCTTTAGTAGAAAAGGTCAGGAGCTCGTCTTCATCGTCCATCTCCACATCCACATCTGGCTCGGCATTCAGTTCATCCAAACAGTCTTGCAGCTCGCCATTCTCATCTGGGACCGGATTCACAGCGCTCACACCATTGCCAAATGACCGTCTCTTCCGTGGCTGCCCGCATTCTTGCTCTCCTTGCAGCTCTCCTTGCAGCTCCAACTTTCTCTTTAACTTGTTCTTAGGTGATGGCTTCGGACCACGAACAGCTCCAGCTTCCACCATCAAGCACACACGCGGTTAATCCAATTGTTAGCTCTACGATGTTCACTGACTTACAGAACGAAACCAGCTAGTGTATAGCACTGCGTTGTTCACTTACAATTGAAGCACCCAGTCTGCACCACCGCCTGTGCCCACTTGGGTAACGAGTTCAACACGTCGGCGTCGATCTCCGTCGTCTCGTCGGCCGAGCTGCAGCAGTAAGGCAGCATTTTCACACACAGCAAATTAATCCAATCCTACGTTAGTTGATATTTTCATACATGTTACATTTATGAAGGCTTTAGACTTTCGCACCTAAGTCTGCCGGTGGTTGAGGAGCGGATGAGCGTCGCCAACCGCTGCGGGTTGACAGCTTCAGCGTGTGCTGCTGGCAGCGAGGCTACAGGATGCACCTCTTCGCGCGCATCTGCAGCCGAGGCATCCTGCGGGTCCACGTAGAGCGGGAAGAGGAACAGACCGCCCCGCATGGTGCTCAGGCGAGTGCGCACTCGGGCAACGGATGCGGAATGAGAGTGATTGTTTCCTTCACAGATGAAATGTTGGCTGAAGGTCGCAGCAACAGCTACCGTAAATAGATTTAGTTGTCCCATACAATCGTTCTGTACGGATGTGCTAGCTAAGAGCCTGTTCGCTACGTAGCTGGAGATGGAGATCTTATATACAGACCCCACTCCAACGTTTTCCCCCCCTTCAAGTTTTTATTTTCTGGAGGCTATTCGGATCCTGGCAACGCTGTCACGCGTGTTTTGCGCTAAACAAAAGCAAAAGATTGACAGGACTCGATCTCTTCAACTCGAGACAGCCAATTTATTTCAGCCGTTAAGGCTTTGATCGCCCTACGCCACCTTCGGACGCATCCGGCGCGCTCCTTGCATCGGATGCTTCTTCCTCGCTCCAGACGTGAGTGCTCCCGATCGGAAGACAGTGTACAGAATCCGCAGCTGAGGGCACCACAAAAAGATATGTGAGCGACGCTAACTACAGTAAAGAACCAATCATCCAAGCGTCTTGCTCATTGCGTACCATGTTCCAGATCCAAATGCAGTGGAGCAACAACTTGGCTGTCTGCAGTGGAGGCACTTCTCCCGCTCTCGCAATTCGAATGGCCGGGACCAAAGCGTCTCCATAGAAAACGATCGCACACACGAACATCATCAGGCGAATAAACTGCGGCACGTCAAACTCGAATCCAGCAATTCATGCTTCCCATGCACTATATGAAGCCCTTACCAGTGCAGTACTGCGAAAGTACATAAGCAGCGCGACCCCCGCTGCTGCGAGGCGAACCGCCTCGGGCTTGTCATAGTCGAGCGCGCTCGTGATGCCCAGCAACGCGACCAAAGCCTGCAGACAACCACATCACACCACACCGCTTCATCAACGTTAACGTTCCCAGCGTCATCGTACCACTCAGACATCTACCAGCTGGGCGTAGATTGCGACGTCCGTCGCTCGAGAGCGGCCGACAGTTGACGCAGGGCCCCACAGAGTGCGATCCAGCTCGTTGTGATGAAGCACTACCATTGTCTATCACTGTGTCAGCTTGCAAAGTTGATTGGCCCCTCTTTATATGGTACACCGGACCTCTTTACAAGATACTTAAAGTGCTTCAACATTCGTTCGTGGAGAACGATTCGAACTAACAAGTACAGTAGGTAGCCACTTACGACCCAGAAAAACTATCTGCAGCGCTGTGAGTATCATTTTCTCCGATACTCAGCCAAGCAAAGTGAAAACTGTAGTCGGCACCTGGACAAAAGCAATATCCGTCAGAGTTTTGTAAAATACCTTGTCGGACACGCAACGCTCGTACGTACCAAAATGCACCAGCGAGGACTGCACGACGTAGACGACCCACAGCACCAGCTTCGACTGCACCATTCTCCATTGAGACCGAAGCACGAACGCCAGCTGGTGAACTGGCGAGTACTTCATCGTCTTTTGCAGAGCGACAGTAAGCACGACGAGCGAGACGAACTCCAGCAAGCCATACAGAAGGACGTTGGACAGCGTACTCCGGAGTTTGTCGGCGTCCATGTTCGCTAGTTGAGCATAGTAAATGCGGTTCGGGAGATACGACATGGTGGCGACGTAGATCGCTGGGGTTGCATGTGTCGTGGACATGAGATCACACACTATTGGTAACAAACGAAAAACAAAATACGTACAGTAGACAACAGGAACGATGACCTCGATGTACTCGATGAGGATCGTGAATTCGACGAGATGTAAGAGATTCAGCATCTTCCTGGCGTATAACCTTTCCATGAAAACCAAGTTGTTTTGCGATTCCGTTGTGAGTGGACGTGGCGAGTGCTTCACCCATTTGGTGTCGGTACGGGGGGCCTCAGGTACCGGATTTTCTTGGTCTTTTTGCGTTAAAATGTGCGGTCTGGGAGGTTCATAGGAACTGTGGTGTGGGAGCACCTTCTCCGCTCGGAACAACCATTTGGCCGGAGCTCTGGGGATCTTTCTCGACAGTACTCTATACAGATCAACGTTCTTGGAGGCGTATGAGCGTCGGGTCACAATACTGCATGCTCGACCAAGCCCACTCCTCAGCCTCTCTGTCGCTTGGAGGCTGGCCGGCTCGAGATTCTTGAGCAAGTGTATTTGGTTTTCCACGGTTTTGAGCTCTTGAGCTAGACGGAGAACCTCACGGATGGAACTTGCCATGCGCACAAAGTCTACCACCATAATGACAATGACAGTGAGCTTCGACGTCGAGTTCTGCATGGAGAACGACACGAAGAGTGCATTAAAGACGTCGACGTTGAAGACGACGATTTCTGGCTGCATGTCAGTGTTGGATCGAATGTAGTAGCTGATTCCATTTTTGATAGCCGTCTTGATAATGAGGAGGACAAGCGAGAAGCAGGCCTGCTTAACGGACGATAGACTTGAGAAAACGTAAATGTAGAACGGGTAGACCACGATCATTGACATTTGGACCACAAACATCTTGAGTCCATCCACAACTTGAGTTTGCAAGGTGCTGTTGCCACGAATATGGCGGCCCCAACTTATCGAAAGAGACCCCAAGAGCAGCGTCATCCATACGGGCGCTCCCATGACCATCATGAAAGGAACAGGAAATCCAATCAGTAGGGATAGAGAATATGTGTAAGCCATGCAACCAGCGCTGACAAGTACAGTGATGCCAAAACAACGTCGTCGAGACATCGGCAGAGCAGGTAACATTTCGCTGAATTGCACGACAAAAGAGAATGTATAAAGCCACGCGATGAAGGTGGCACGACACCAGAAAACGGCGTTGGCGTTCGATCCATCTTGCGGAGGATGTAATGGTGTGGTATCAGCGAGAATAACCGCGACGAGGCAAGGCAACGGCGTCAGCAGGATGAGTGCCGATAATTCCACGGTAGTGACCGTCTTGCTGTATTTCTGAAGCGCAATCAGTCGTTCGCCAGAGTAGTGGCCGCTTTGTTCTACGCGAAGAGACTTCCATGTCCGTGATAATGTCACCAGCCATGAACTGGGTGGTCGAGCAGCCATCGTTGTTGGATTTACGAGGACCCCGTGGCCTTCTGCTACCTATCAGCAAGGTAAAGTGAAAGAGAATAATTCAAGAATACACAGCCTTATTGAAACCGTACAGCGCTAGTCCAGGATAGTCGATGTAAATATAGTGGCACCAGTTATTTTTGCTCTGTTTTTTATTTTTTCATGCTTCAACGATAGTGGGGTAATACCGCAATCCAATCAAGAAATACGAAAAGATTTAGGGAGACATTTGGGTTTGGCCGTCATCGGCGTTATGATCGGGCTGAGTGCCCGTCTCGCTGCTGTGCTCGGTCGACGTTTATAATTTACAGGGATTCGATCGACAACTAATGCAACAGTGTAGACTCTCTATCGATCTAACTGAATATCTTGTGTGCTCGTCCCTTACGATGTCTTCGGGGAGAGATTTCCCTAAATGCTGGCATACTCTTCTATGTAAGAACCATTAGCACTGGCCGATTTTACGTCGGCTATTTTGTTAGTCTGACCACGTTCAGTGAATGAAATGCAGCTTTCAAAACGAGTACTCTACTCATCTGCCATGCAATGATGCGTCAATGAGGCAAATTCCCCCCCCCCCCCCCC
>JAIKVG010000907.1:0-10570 GCA_024679175.1 Phytophthora cajani
CTGCAGAGCGTTGCGAACGTGATTCTATCGGCGCTTCACACTCCCGAAATGACGCCCGAGTCGATGCTGGTGATGATGAAGGAGCTGGTGCCACCCGCCCAGGTGAAGATGTCAGATTCGAGCGGTCAGGCAAGCTGGCCTTCGAGATCTCTGTCGCTCCATTAGCGCTTTGTTGGACAGGCCGTCGAACATGGTGTGTCCCAATTTACTTTTTTTTCTGCGTTGAGACCTAACTAGGAATTGAGATCAGCGTTCAACAAGGTTGCTGCGCTTTGGCTGGGAGACCATTTTTCTACTTAGTAATTTTTATCGTGGAAGTGCATGGTTGTTCACAGGCAGGTAGTTTACACTAAAGATGTTCAGATGTAGCCCTCCGCAATCTAACACAGGCAGGTAATTTACATTACAGATGTTTAGGTGTAGCCCTACGCAATCTAAAACTCTTTGAAAGTCGACGCGTTTACTTCTAATTCCGTTTGTATCGAACCTGTTGTATAGTCTTTAGAGGTCGGTGCAGTAGTTGGTGAACTACCGGGTGGAACGCAGCTTTCGAGATCCCTAGCAGTCGGACGCAGGCAGATGCTGCGGCTGCGAAACAGGCGCAGGAGACGCTTGTGGATAGCTTTTGTAGCACAAAATCTAACCTAAGGACAAAGTTTGAGTCAAGAAGCACGGTTAGTTTAGGATATATACGGCCATCTACTGCGCCTGCTTCCCAGCCGCAGCATCTGGCCGGTAATATGCAACCGGAGAAATACGAAATGATGTTCTAGTCAAATTGAAACGACGAAATGTCTGCCTATTTTCTTAAAACTTGTGAAGAGCGAAAAACTTGCAAAGAATTGTTTTGTTTTTGAGAAGTTTTTATACCCTCCCTAATTGCAATTTCGATGTGTCCTGAATGTTACCTGTAACTGGGAATACATTCGTGACGAATTAACCCCTCCAGCGCGAGCGGTTCTGAGTGCGCCTATTTACCGAAACCCTATACACGTTACAATTAACCCCTCCAGCGCGAGCGGTTCTGAGTGCGCCTATTTACCGAAACCCTATACACGTTACCATTTATCATAATGATGAGCATCCATACTGTGCCCAATATAGTCGCAAACGTGTATTGGTCATAGTCGGTTCATGCCCCTAACCCAGTGTAGCCATAGTTTCACTATCGTGTATCTGGCAAACAAACGTGTATTCCAGATACACGCTATTGCATCTAATGTGTCGTTCTGGCTGCAAAAACAATGCAGTGTCTGCGTTGGCCTGTCGTTATTCGTGTTGACGTGCTGCGACGGAAAACAAATGGCTATCAGCAATGCATCAGCATATTGAAAGCAAGTGCATTGAACCCTTGAACTGTATATCACTACACTAGTTCTCGTCTCTGCGACGGCGCTTGCGCTGCTGTGGATGACTGGAATCGCTACCAGAGTCCGACTCTTCAGCTGCTTGGCTGCCAGCGCTTGCAGACTTTCCCGGTTTCCGTGCGCGTATCGCTCCTCTGTCACCGTCGTGAGACTTGGGGATTTTGGTGCCGTTCTTCCAGTGCTCATGCCAGATATTGAAGCAGGTGATCGTCTCGCCTTGACTCGTGTGCTTGATCTTGTTGCACAGGAAGACGCGCGACGCGTCCGCATTCTTCGACACTGTCTTCAACTTGCAGGCGCCACAGTAATAGGTTGTCTCGCCACCGCGCGGCGCGCCAGGAGGCTTCAGCACAGAACACACTTTACAGGCACGTTGGCGGCGCTTCCTGGTCGCCTCGGAGTTGCCTTTGCGCCACTCGTTCGTCTGGAGGGGGACGTGATCGGCTGCAGCTTGGCGGCGCTTGGTGGGTGTCGGTTGTAGGCCTCGATGCTGAAGTAGTTGAGCCCAGTCTTCTTCGCGAAGCTGGATTAGCTCGAGATGAAGTCTCTTCAAGAACTCGACATGCGACGCCTTCGGCTTGCCGTCCGCAGTGCGCCTCGCGTTGTAGAGAATGAAGGCATTGATAATGACCAGATCGATTAGACCTAGAAACAGCGACCGGTAGTACTTCTTGTAGCGCCGAGCCATCTGCAGCGAATATCTACCACAAAAAGCGTACAATACACGATAAGTACATCCGGTTAACCTGTACATACACGATACGAGAACTTACCTCTGGAGGCGTAGCTGGTCGTGCACGTCGACTCCCCCCATGTAGGTCTGGTAGTCCTTTACAACTCTTGGCGCCATCAACTCAGCTTCTCTTGCGGTTTGCTGATCGCGGCGCACGATTCGGTCTTGCTCTCCACTACCCCCCGTGGCAAGAATATGAACCCCCTGGTTATCGTACCATCGGACCGCCTTCATTGAGGGGACGTGCAGAGACTCAGCCACTTCATAAGTACCTCTCTCGATGTTCTTTGGCCGCTTGTTTGATGCTCGTCGCCCGTTTTTCAGCTTTGGCGGTAGAATAGCCTCACAGAGTCCTTGCTTGTTCATCATGATCGTTCCGATTGTATAGATCGTCATAGTCAGCAGCTGCATCGCGAGGACCACGGACGTGTAGAATCTGTCTGTGACAATGAGGCGGAAAGCACTCGGTCCGGACGGCCCAAACACTTGCCTGAGGTTGCGAACGACTGCTGCCGGGCCGGACTTCTCGTCGACAGGAGTGCTGCCATCTTGCATTTGGCTTTTCCCGCAGTAAACCTCAAAGCTGTATCAGACACATTACCACAGAACATCAAGATTGTATTAGACACGATAAGAGAACTTAAAGCCAAAAAAAAAGCGTACCCGAAGGCACGCTCATACTTACCGAATACAGTAGGCTGTTTGAGAGCAACACAGCATGAAGAGCTTGGTCCCCCATTTGTGGGGCTTGTCCTTCATGAAGACCCTCATGCGGTTGAACGTGGACCGTGACGGGAGCATCGCTTCATCAAACGCCATGACAGCTGGTGGGATGTAGTTGGCCTGGAATGTCCTTTGCAGAACGTTGACGACGGGTCGTAATTTCCAAGCACGGTCCGTGGTCGCACGCGGGTCTGCGTTGCTACTGAAATGGAGGTTTCGCGATATGTGGGCGAAGCGATCGCGCTTCATGAAGGCGTTGAAGCAGCCTCTCGGGATCGCGCCTTCGTCGGTAGTCTTCCAATGATGTTCGAACTTCTCCTTCTTGGGGGCAATGGTGCTCGCAATCAACAGTCCGATGAAAGTGCAGAGCTCCCGACCGGTGATATCAGGTATACGTTCCAGGGTGGCCTTGATTTGCGCGGGTTCCTGCACTTGAAAGCTTGGGCGCTTGAGTTTCCGGGCTTCCTGCTTCGCGTGCTGAGCGGCGACTCGCGCGTCGAGGTTTTCTCCGAAATAATCGTTGCTTTGTTGTGCGATATCATCCCACATGGACGGAGGCGCAAACAGAAAGAAAGCACCACACGCGGTTTCAGCAGCCTCAAGTGCCTCTGGCGTAGGACCAGAAGGTCCTTCATAGATATTAGGATAGTCATGCTTGATCCAATCAGCAGGACGGGCTTCGTAAGGCTCGTGCATGTAGGGATGGGGCGTAACGTTACGCGGTTCACTCCATCCATTGAGCTTGATGTCCGACAGCACGTTCTTGCTCACGTTGCCACGGGCGATCTCGGCAACACCGCCCACCGCATCAAGCAGTGAGGGCTGGAAGTGCAAATCAGGAGCTGTTTCGGTATCCTCCGCGGCAGGTTCAATGGGTCCCACGTCGTCATCGTCATCGTACACTGAATGCACGTCGTTCTCGTCGTCCGAATCGAGCCTGACGAAGTCGTCGAGCTTTTCGCCAGGTCGAATAATATTCGGGTCATCTAACAGTGTATAAGACACGATAAGTGGTAAGTAAGGTGTATCATTAACGTGTACATACAATGTAACCTTACCATTACAAACTGAATGATTCGACTCTGTTTCGACGGCATCACCTTCGTCTGCATCAGCCTCTCCTTCATCGTTGTCGCTTCCCCCGCTCTCAGAGGCTTCGTACTCGTTGTCCGACTCGTTCGCCAAGCTGAAAGCGTTTCCGAGATTGCGCCGCGAAGGGAGCGAAGTCGCATCACCGCCTACTCACACAAACGAAATAACGGTTTCATTAGCGCTGGGCGAATCATCCATGCTTTGTCCAAGAATCTTACCAATAGAGGCTGACGCAAGCGGACGGGAACTGCTGGACGACGGACTCGACGTTGGAGCATCTTCCTCCATCACGTGGGGCGAAGTGGCAATCAGTTGTCCGGAATCATCCGGGCGACTCGGCACGCTGCGACCATCCTGTTCGGGAGAAGCTGTACAATACATGATAGCGTTAGAGCAATAACGTGTATGATACAATAATGTTCACATACCATCAGCCGGTTGCAGCAGAGTGACATTCAACGGTCCAGCAGCTTGCGCGTTATTCGCTTCGCCGTGGCCATCTTGCTTGGCGCGAGCTGTACCAGACACGATAGCGTTAGGACGGTAAATGGTATAATACAGTGAAGCTCACATACCTTCTGCGTCTTCCTCACTCACATTTGCTGCGTCCTCGGCACTTGGGTTCTTCAGCGAAGCAATTGCTTGAGAATACGCGCGTCGGGCCTTGTCTTTCTCTTGCTTCGCCTCCTCTGTCAAATAATATTAGGTGTGAGAATCGCTTGCCAACCGCCAAAGGCGCAGTAACTTACCCAGGTCACAGCGGTCCAAGTAGCGCATCAGCGCTTCTTCTCCGACGAAGAAGTCCACATTCGGCGAGTCCTTCTTGGTCTTGCCGGGTTTAAGATACGTGAAATCGTCGGAGAGGCCGGTGGGGCGCTTCGAATGCCATCCGAGCTTCTTCAGCTCTCTCCATCGCGCTTGGAATGCCATTTCGTTGCAGGTAGCAGGGATCTATGCGCTAGCCGAGGGATTCTGAAATGAGGCCAAAAATGGATGGCAAGAAATCAACCTCAAATCATTAATACAAACTGATGTGGACCACGCCGTTTACTTTGAAACCAAATGTTCAACATCGACACGTCTATGTGTGATGATGCGATTGGTACGAAGCACCACTCACCATCACACCTACCCCGCTTTGACTTACACTTTGTATAACGCTATACAAAATTTAAATGAGAAAATGCTTAAGCTGTATTATACAGCTTAAGCATTTTGCGGTAGCGTGTCTAATACAGCGTCTCGCGCTGGGGGGAAAGCTGTATTATACAGCTTAAGCATTTTGCGGTAGCGTGTCTAATACAGCGTCTCGCGCTGGGGGGGTTAAAGTTTGTGAGGCTGGTAAACCAGCAAGCTGGTCTCCAGGATTAAAGTTTGTGAGGCTGGTAAACCAGCAAGCTGGTCTCCCAGGATAAAGGGGTGAGCCTTTCCAAAAGCCGAAACTCATCCAGGTTGGAGCTCGGATTCCAACCTCAAGGTGTTTTTGCTCGCAGCGAAGTACTCTCCAACGACGCATCCCGCGTCACAGCGCGGTAAGGTTCACCACCCTCGTTGTCCGCGGCATCCTTAAGAAGCATTGCTATCAGGCACCAACAACGCAAGGTACCAATCTGCACCGGGGGAATCCGCGCGGTCTACAGTGTCATCAGTGTCATCATGGTCATCATGGTTGTCCAAGAGAGTTGATAAGCCATTTAGCAACTCTTGTATCTGCCGGATTCGAGCTCCTTCCGGTCCTCCAGTCAACGCAACTCGCGGAACGGCTGCATCAAGCAGCGTCCCCAACTGGTAAACGACTGGTGAGTATTCGGGCGAAACATTCGGAACGCAACGAAGTGCAGTGAAGAGAGGCGCAGACTGAAGCAGAGTACAATCAAGTACTTCAATCACCAAGGATCAGCGGTACATCCAGACAAGAATACCAGGACGAGGATAGCACGCGAGGACGTCAAAGCAAGCTAGTTAGCGAGAGTTCATTTAGGAAGTCTAGCAACAGCGTACAGTCCGAGCAGCGTCGAAGATCCTGTGTTCGACACCAGCAAGACGCTCGCTCGTAACCCACCCACCACATCCCAGGGGCTAGTCTTTCACAGCCCCGCTTCGCCGTGCAGTTTAAGCCTCGGCTCATATTCAAAATGAACTCCTCGATTGCCCCTACGATGCCGTGTTGGGTGGTCCCATGTAATTGGCCCCCTATATTTACAATAATGCCGAAACCACGCTGAGCCCTTGAAGCGACAATGCGTTCAACGCTTGAAGAATACAGTTCAAACAAGCCTGAATCGAAGCGCTGCCCCTGCACCGACTATCAAAGCGGCATGCTGTAAATCGGTAGAGCGATGACGTGTGGCACCTTCCCGCCACACGTCACACCAGCAATGTTGACCCACTATTCCACCAGTTTCATCCTCGGCAGTTCCGCCGAATTGACGACCACACGCTCATAGCAACCATTTCAATGCGGCCAGATTGATAGCACACACACTTCCCTCCCTCCCTCCCTCCTCCTCTCAGTCGCCATTTTCCTGACCAAGCAACTAGTCTCCAACTCTGACAGCACGCATCGCCGTACTTACCGTCCTTCCGCCTTTCGTGTCCTTGCCCACCCAGACGACCAAGCAATGGATAAAGTCAAGCTGAGGTGTCGCCTTTACGGCCACGGGGTTGTGTTTCCAGTGGAGGTTGGCCGTCGCGACTTCTTAGAGGCGTTGGTGGTGCACATACAGAACACTCCAGAGGTCAACTGCGGAACCGTGGAGATTCGCGTGGTGAGGGACGGCAACGGGAACTGGCTGCGCGATAGTGTCAATGTGGCAGCCGACTATGCGGACCCTGAAGTCTTTCGTGCTCTCCGCTCTTTTGGCCTGGCAACAGTCGAAGAACTCCTTGGAGGCGTCGATCCTGCTCCAAACACAGTTCAATTGCTCGTGTGCTTGGCCGCAGAGTCGTGGCCACTGACACTGATCCCCGATGTGGCAAGAAAACCTCCAGCATTGCAGGCGCGCCGTGGTGAGGCCAACGATGTGGGGCTAGCGATGCTGTGGAACTACAATCCTATCCCAGCGAACATCACCGGGTTTCCGGGAAGGCAACAACTGGCGCGGATTCTTCAACAACGACTGCCAGTAAGGGTTCATGTGGCGCGGAATCCACAAAATCTGTTCGCCGACGGAGCTCCTCTCATCGAGTGTCGAGATCTCTCGGGGCGGATAGACACCTTCTTGTCTGACTGTGCGACTGGAGTTGACACAGCAATTACATCGGAGGAGCGGTGGCACCTATTTTACGATCAATTGGTTGGTCTTGCCGTGCAGATGTGCCGCGCTAAGGGCTTGGACATGAAGTTTGTGAGAAACCTCGCTGACCCGTACGGAACCACGCTAGACGATTACAGGCCGGACGGCCTTGTGGTGTGGGAAGACACTCCTCTGCTTCGAATTGAGGAGAAACGTCATGGTGTGGCGATCACTACACCTTCTCGCGAATTGACCAGCAAAATGGCACCGTGGAAATCAATGCGCTACGGAAATCTTTCTCACATACTTGGGTATGCGGCGAGCGGTGCAGTGCTTCGCTTCTTCACCATCGATAGGAATCGGCAAGCACACCTGCTAGTTGAGTTTACCTCAATTCTTGACGACGGCGGGGCAGCGGCCATCAGAGCGTTTTACAACTTGGCGTTTCTCTTCGATCGGATGACCACAGAGTCCAAGCACGCACTACCAGCTAGGTGGTTCTCGGACGAGTTATCATACGCCAACAGGTACGAGGCCAAGCGCATACTCCAAGTACAGGGTGATACCATGGAGCGCAAAATCCGACGTAGCTGGGTTGGTGGTGACGAGTTCGAGCGACTGAAAAAGGTCTACAAGCTGTTGGCAATCATCAGACGAGCGGGTGGTGCGAGAACTCACTTACAGGAAGTGCAGTTCAGTAGCTGGCTCAACATTCGCGAGTTCACTGTGAGACTAGCTCCTCTCGGCTATCATCGTCTCCCTGGAAACGAGCTCGAGGTGATTGAGTGGCTGAGTGGTATGCTGACTGCCCTGCAGAACTTGCACGATCTTGGCTATTGCCATGGCGACGTTCGCTGGAGAAATATTGTCTACGTTCCAGAAAATGGCGGGTACTGGATCCTCATTGATATGGACAAGGTACATGCCCCGCCCGAGACGGGACCCGAGTCGAGAATCGAGTCGAGAATCGAGACGAGACCCGAGACGAGACCCGAGACGAGACCCCAGCTCAGAGTCACATGGGATCACCCGTTTATTGGCGACATGTTGCGGTACCAGCACGACCTTTGGCAGTTGGGAAGGCTCCTTGATGTGGCTGTATCTCGTATTGCTTTGACTGGAGGACCACACGAAGGTCGGATTAGGCGGATGCAAGCGATGCTATCCGGCGACCAGATCCTGGGTTCGGGGGACCGCGCTGGTTGGTACCGTGACCAATTTCTTGACAACAGTGGCTGAGGTCAACGCATCGGTCGCGCTGATACTAGCAGTAATAACTACGCGGTCACCTAAAGGAGGAAGGCTAGATTAAGGTAGATCTGAGCTTAGAAGCTTATCCCGAACGTATTATACTGCAAAATAACATTTCGCATCATATCCATGGACATGGCTACCCGCAACTTCGGTTTTCGGGTATGGATTCGGATCTACGGGCGGGTCCGGGTACCGGGACTTCATGTTTGGCGGATTCGGGTACCCCGGTGCACACTGTTTGCGACCTCTGCAACAGAAGCAGTAGCGCCCACGAGGCTGAATTTTGCTGGCCTGGAGATTGAACGCCATTTGCGTCTTCCCCATACTCGAGCATGATGAAAGGGGGACGGGAGATAGTGCCTACCAGGAACGAGGCTCAATAGTTGCTGCTCCAGCTCCTTGACCTGGGGGTGGTCCTTCAGACGCTCAGCAACTTACTCGAACTGTCGGAGAGGAGAGTCCACCAGCACGTGGATCGTGCCTGGGGGCATGTTTTCACCAACTGCATCCTTGATCTTCTTCTTTGGCTCGATTGTCCCCTGCTCCATTAGACCCCAGAACCTCCTCGGGACCCCTCCACGCAGTAGTTTAGGAAAACAACTAGAAGGAACCCATCCGTTGTCGTCCTTGGCCAGGTACAGCTTGAGGTCGGCTGCTTTAACGCCTTCCAATACATTGGACGCTTCCTTCATAATTTTTTCCGGCAGGCTGCCGACTGACTCATCCGTGTCTACATCAAGACAAGCCACACGTGCGCGGACACCTATGAAAGCGCAGACTACTACCATGGGGCAAATACTTGCTAACTGTAAACGAAGATTTCTTTTTGTTTTTTTGTTTTTGCCGAATCTTCTTTCCCAAAATTTCATATTTTTTCTCGTTGAGCTCAAACTTCCAACGATGCCACCGCCACTACTCTACGTGTCGACGGCTCTTCCGCCAGCTCTTCAGGCTCTTCCCCATGTTGTTGAAGAAATTAGCGAACTGCTGAAGTCAAGTACCATCGATTGCGCCGTGTACAATGAACTCGATCGGGTTTTTCGTATTCGTGGAGCGTCTCGACCGTTTACGGTAGGCGCAATGGATGGCGCTGCTACAAGGGGGAAGCTCGATATCGTCACATGGCTGCACTCTACGCGAGCGGAGGGATGTTCCCGTAAAGCGAGCATTGGAGCCGCAGCTAACGGTCACTTGGACGTGTTGAAGTGGCTTCATATAGTTTACCGATGGAAGTGCAACAGTGAAGAAGAACTCGTAGTCGCTGCAAAGGCCGGTCATGTGGAAGTAAAAAGCTGAACCTGCTTCTTAAGCTTGGAGCGTCGACCTTCGGGACTCTATTGGGTTCGGAGTCGAAAAAGCGGCATCAGTTGGCCGTATTGAGGCGGCCAAGATGTTGGTTCCCGGTTGTGGAATAGTCGATACCTGGATTGCGTTGGAGAAAGCGATAGCCAAGAACGATCTCCCGACGGTCCTTCTATTGCTCGAACACAGCGACCAAGCCACAATTGAGTACGTTTTGCTTACTAATACCCCCTCTGAGTGTGGGAAGGATAAGGCGATTTTTGTTGCGCTGCGCTCCCGGCTCGTGATTGCGGTCGCAGCCGAAATGTCTCGGTCTAGGGGGTCATTCCTACGGAAAGTTTGTGTATCTTGGAGCAAGTTGTTGGTGGGATATATTCCGGGCCTCAATAGGGCGCTGCGAAGCACTAAGCTACTGCGTTTCCGCTTGCAAAGGCTGCCAAAGCATATTCGGCTGTAGCTCCTGCAACCCGGTGGTCCATGGGGTAATACTGCATTTCTTTTTTTAAAATTATTTTGAGAAAAATCCCAAACCATCAAAAGCATTATGGTTCCTCATTTCTAGAACGAGCGTGAAATGATGAGGACGGTATCGTGCGGCATTTTGGGGCGTGACTCACCCTCATTCACAGTGGAGCTTGGGACCATCCGAACAGTAGAAGAGTTACGAAATGCCGTTGCAAGCGCCCCACAAGTGAACGCCGACCCGAATGATATAACGCTGTACTGGGTGAAGGAAGAGACACGAGGCAATCAAGACGAGCAGCGCAAATCTCTACAATTACGCGTGGAAAGTGGTGCCCTGGTCGAAATGGACGACTGCTTCAGTGTGTCCTTCTATCGCTATCGCTTCGACAATATCCAAG